>VWZI01004541.1:1417546-1441626 GCA_013396835.1 Psilopogon haemacephalus | reverse complement strand
AGGCAGCCCTAAATCCAGAAGCATGTCACTCAGGAAGGCAGACACGCTGTGATTTATCGACTGAGCACAAATTGAGGGGAGCGCAGCTCTCCCGTTTCCAAGCGTTGCCTCCGTGCGGGTTAAGAGTAGTATCTGTCATCAGGAAACAATGGGGAAATGAAATATGTTTGATAAAAGCAATTCTGCACTCCCTCAGAGAGGGAAAACCACCCGTGCCGCTGGGGTGGAAGCAAAAGGATTCCGCCGCGGCTCCATCCTCAGCGGCAAGGAGCATTAAAAAAAAAAAAAAGAAGTGTTGTGACAAGAGGAAGTGCAGATAATTAATAACAGAAGATCAAATGGGAGGAGTGGCTCTGCGAGAAGTGCCTAGTATCTGCTGCCTTTCGGCACAGCCCAAGCTGGGCTGCGGGAAGAGGCTGCTGGCCCCCGGAGCGCCCGGCGGGCAGCGCGGCTCACCGCGGCGGCGCAACGGGGCAGCTTGCCCCTGTCAAAGAAAGGGCTCCTTTCTTCTCAGCTCGACAGCTGCTGCACACAGGGACTCCAGCATCTCAGCGGTGTGATTGTTGCGTGTAGAAAAAAAGCAACACCAAAGCGTAAAACATGTAACAGCTCCTTGAACGTTTTGCCAAGCAGCTGATGCAATGGGAAGCGCATCTCAAAGCGGCAGGGCGGCAGCGAGAGGCAAAGCCGCGGAGCCAGGACCACCGAGTGTCACTCGGCACGTCCTTGCACGTCCCTTAAGTCCGTTTCTGATCCGGGAGGGGAAGGCCAAAGCATCTTATTTGCCAATTAAGGACCCACACCACTCGAGCACACCAAGCAAGCAAAGGGCATCCTCAAGCAGAGAAAGCTGCCAGCCTTCAGGGCCACACCAACAGGCTCAGGGCTCACTTCAGTGCCTTCCCAACACAGCCAGCTGAAAGAACTCTGGGCAACTGCACATCAAATGTGTGTGCTCACACACTCCACACTACCTCTGACCATGAGCCAGACATTGCACCTCCCTGTATGAATTAAAGACTCTCCAGACATAGGATGGTTTACAGTGAGGGTGGTGAGACACTGGCACAGGTTGGCCAGGCAGGTTGTGGCTGCTCCCTCCCTGGAGGTGGTCAAGGCCAGGTTGGACGAGGCCTTGAGCAACCTGTTCTAGTGGGAGGTGTCCCTGCCTATGGCACAGAGGAGTTGGAACTGGCTGAGCTTTGAGCTCCCTTCCAACATAAACCATTCTATGATTCTGTGGGTCGGATGGAAAAGACTTCTCAGAGCATTGAGAGGGGTTTAAAAAAAAAAAACAACAAAAAAACATCCAAATAACAGATGATTTTTTTTTTTTTTTTTGGTATGGTCTAGTGACAGCAAGGAAGGATTTTCAAGTTCTTTAGCAGGTAGCATTATTTAAGCTAGTACCAAGCCTGCAATCTGCCCAGGCTCAGCGAAGCTCTGCTGACGGAGCCAACAAAGAAAAAAAAAAAAAAAAGAAGTCCATGGGCTTGCCATCTGCTCCAAGCACTACCTCACACCTCATTCCCCAAGTACAGCAATGAGCCACAACAGGCTGCAGATGACCAGATTGCTTAGCTGTCACCTCAGCCCAACACGCTGTGGCTGTTGCTGTGTCACCGTGGGCTCTCCAGCCCAGACGTGACGCATCACTGTTGGGCACCGAGCTCCCCCACTGCTGTTCTGTGGCTGCACTCTGCCCGTGCAGCAAGGTGAAAAAGCATCAGAGGTTAATAAAAACGTTCCCTACCCTATTAAGTATTTGCATGTGTTTTTATTACATAAACCGTGCTGTGAAATGATCCATGAGAGCCCTCTGGCACTCGCACTCCCTCTGGTTAGGAGCCCAGCTGCTCCTAGAAGAGCTTTTGGCCCAAGCAGCTCTTTTTCAAGCTACTACTGTAACAAAAATTAGGCCTGAAATCTTGAGGAGATTCTCCAGCAGATTCTTAGCAATAGAAGACAAGCTCCGAGCAGCTGAAGGCTGCCAAATTGTGGCAGCTTGAAAGAGAAAATTGGTCCATTCAAGGAAGGGAGCAATTTGAAGTTCTTACAAAGCACTTGCGCACCGCAGCGATGGGCAAGAGTTCCTCCACTTGTCCTTCTCAGCACTTCTTGGCTGTTTCTTCCACTTTTCAGGTAGTTTCCATTTACCCTTCCGTTCTTACCCAGGCAGTTAACTAGCAGCCTTCTGCTGGAGTTGTGCTGGTTGCCGAGATGAGCTACCAGCTGTGCAGCCCTGCAGGCTGCTGCATGCATGACCTTCACATTTCCTGTGCAGCCACTCGCCAAATACCTCCCAGTGGTGTTTCCCTGCCTCCCTGAGAGCATCTCTCCATTTTTATCGTTAGACATCAAGCAACTTGGAGATCCCCCCACCAAAGCATGGTGTGAACATTAGCCAGCTAATACCAACAAAGAAAGCCCTCCCCTCCCAGCCCGTACCCTGTCATTGTCTCAGTAACAGCTCCTCCATTTCACTGAGGCCAGCCTAGGGAGTTCTTGCTTGCTTGCTTGCTCCTCTGCAGCAATATTAAAGCAGAATGAGAATGAAGGGAGCTGTTAATTTTATGTCAGGGCGAGGAAACTGAAGGTCTTCAGATCACACTTTCTCCTCAGGCTTTTAATTGCCAAACTGTACTTCAAGATTTGACACAAGTTTCTCACCTCCTTGTTTCCTAGCAAGTAAAACCAGGCAAAAGCTCCCCACGTTTCTCCCCTCCCCTAATCTTCAGAGCCTGCATGGCATGAGGGGAAGTACTCCCCAAGAGTACCATCTTCTGACAGTCCTTGGGACTTTGCAGAGAGCCATGGCAAACCAACCCCAATTCTAGAGCAGAGCTTGCCCATCTCGTCAGCATTATCACCAATTCCCTTTGTGGCTTATGCCCCACTCAAAATGTGTTTTACCAAGTTCTGTGAGCCTCTGCCTGAAGCATTGCTCAGCCTCTCCATGACAGGGACCTGCACAGGCTGCAGAGCTGTGCCCAGGCCAACCTCATGACATTCAACAAGGCCAAGTGTAAGCTCCTGCACCTGGGTGGGTGCAATCCCAAGCACAACCCCAGGCTGGATGGGGAATGGCTGAGAGCAGCCCTGAGGAACAGGACCTGGGGGTCTGGGCTGATGCAAAGCTCCAGATGAGGCTGCAGTGTGAGTGCAGCCCAGACAGCAACTGTGTGCTGGGCTGCAGCAAGAGCAGCTGTGGGCAGCAGGGCAAGGGAGGGGATTGTGCCCCTTTGCTCTGCTCTCCTCACACCCCACCTGCAGCACTGTCTGCAGCTCTGCAGCCCCCAGCACAAGCAGGACATGCAAGTGCAGAGGAGGCCACCAAGGTGCCCAGAGGGCTGCAGCAGCTCTGCTATGAGGATAGGCTGAGAGAGTTGAAGTTCTTCAGCCTGGAGAGGAGAAGGCTTTGAGGAGACCTTCGAGTGGCCTTGCAGTATCTACAGGAAGGCTGAGGAGGGACTATTGACAAGGTCTTGTAATGACAGGATCCAGCTCCAACCCCCCACCATAGGCAGGGACACCTCCCACTGGAACAGGTCACTCAAGGACTCATCCAACCTGACCTTGAACACCTCCAGGGAGGAAGCAGCCACAACCTCCCTGGGCAACCCTTCCCAACACCCTTAACTGCTATCCCAAGTCACTTGGCCCCACAACTCCCTAGAGCCACATCCTCATTTCCATGCGATGAGACTGCACCTTCTGGGGTGGAGGTGCACACCCTGCACCTGCACAGCACCACAACACCACCTCAGCACCCCACAATACCATCTCAGCACCCCACACCACCACCTGAGCACCCAGAGCTCTTCCTGCCACTTTTACAAGCAATAAATTGGCAAAACCAATTTCTTCTCCTTTTTTTTTTTTTGCCCCTGCAGATTAATGTTATATAAGTTCTGCTGCCATGCACTATGAACAGCAGCAAATGCAGCTCTTTGCATTCCAGCGGGTGGTGGCAGATCATAAAAGCACTTAATATATTTATTAAGGCCAGTGGAGCTAGATAGCACAACTGCAGTAATTAGCAGCAATTCTCCAGATCCCCATATGCCAGACAAAGGATCACGTTTAGCATTTCCAAGCTGGTAGGAGGGAATCAGAACATTGCAGAAATTTAATGGCATGCACTGCTTCTTTTTTTTTTTTCCCTTCCCTCTCTCCTTCTGCCTGTCTCAGCAGAGCCTACTTTTCACTACAGCTACCCACATTTCACTACTGTTGCCCACTTTTCACTCCAGCTACTTCCATCTCACTCCAGCTACTTCCATCTCACTCCAGCTGCCCCCATCTCACTCCAGCTGCCCCCATCTCACTCCAGCTGCCCCCTCTGCACTGCCAGTAGAGGAGAGGGAAACCCATGAAGGCAGGCAGGCCTTTCTTTGGGGGGGTATTATTTTGAGTGTTCAGTGCTTTAAAGAAAGAGAAATGAAGTCACTTCTCTATGTGCTGTAGGCTGGAAGGGAATTTCCTGGCATTGGAAAAAAGTAAATTCAAAAGAAATTTTAAATTTTCCACCACCCCCCCCACCCTGCCCCCAGTCTGACTTCCTCTGGAAAATCTATGAGCTGAGGTAAGAGTTAAGTAGATATAGAAAAATCCTCCAAGAGCCAGGCACCCTACTTGCACAGAGGGTCAGGTCTGGGGCAGTGTGATGTGAAGCACAGGAGAAAGAAGGAAACACATAGGAGGATGTCCACAAAAAGGTCATCAGTGACAAGGGAGGGATGAGAGCTGGATACCAGCAGCAGCCTGAGCTTCACTGCCCCTTGCAAGCCTGGCACACATCACATGCCCAGCAGCTTCACCTGGCTGTGAGGCAGTGGGCAGCCAGCCCAGCACCACTGACTGCACTGGGACTTGTATCCAGACTCATGCCTCTGTGCAAAAATCACTGGAGGCAGACATCAGAATCTTCTGCAGGAGCAGGGGGGAAGACACAGATTTGAGAGCCTCTGCCTCAAGGGATGCCTTCTGCTCGGGGGTGCTGTGACTTGGGGAGACCTGGTGCAGCCTCCTGGCTCTGAGCCCCTGGTGCTCAGACCAGTTGCTGTTCTCCATCCTCTTTGCATGTACAGATACAACACAGCAAAAGTTTTTTTTTCCCCATTGAGTTATTCAGAGAAAAGCCTGGAGTCTGGAAACAAAACAGAAAGCCAGGGCAGGAGAACCCCTCCTGGTGGCCTGACATTTTATTTCCCTGTGGCAGAGAGGAAAATCCCCTTTTTAGTCCTCTGTGGTTCTTCTCATTTTATTACTTATCTTATTCCTCTGCCTTGCAAAGAGTGAGACCTCATCTTGAGCACTGCCTTCAGTTTGGGGCTCCCCAGTTGCAGAGGGACAGGGATCTGCTGGAGAGGGTCCAGGAGAGGGCTGTGAGGATGCTGAGGGGACTGCAGCACTGCCTGGGGAGGAGAGGCTGAGGGACCTGGGGATGCTTAGTCTGCAGAAGAGAAGACTGAGAGGGGATTGAATCAATGTTTATCAGTATCTGAGGGCTGGGGGTCAGGAGGGGTTGGACAGGCTCTGCTCACTTGCTGCCTGCCATAGGCCAAGGAGCAATGGATGGAAGCTGCAGCACAGGAGGTTGCAGCTCAACACAAGGGACAATTTCTTGCCTGTGTGGGTCCCAGAGCAGTGGCACAGGCTGCCCAGAGAGGTTGTGGAGTCTCCTTGTCTGGAGCCTTTGCAGACTCTGTCTGGATGTGTTGCTGTGTGCCCTGAGCTAGATTGTCTGGTCCTGCTCTGGCAGGGGGTGGGACTGGATGAGCTCTTTGGGTCCCTTCCAACCCCTGACATCCTGGGACCCTGTGATAATCTCATGCAGAGCAGTTGTCTGCTGAGCAGGGCTCAGAGCACAGCCTGGGCAGAGCTGTGAGCAGAGGGCACAGGGCACACACAGGAGATCCACAAGCCCTTTGCTCCAGCCCCCCCAGCACAGAGCCATGCACAGGGAGGCTGCTGGCACTCTGCTCTCTGTCCCAGCAGGGCTTTTCCCAGGAGCTAATTTTATTCTGTCTAACTAGGGGGAAAAAAATGTTAACAAGTTCTGTACAGCCTCCCTGAAGGCATCCTTACCTCGATGGGCATTTCTCTGCCAGGTTGTCTCCCTCCCTGCTGCATTTTGGTTTCTTCCTTTTGAGACCAGGAGAGCTCTTTCCCTGGCTCTTGGAGCAGTTGGGTCTCCCCCCTGGTTGTGCCCACCCCTCCTGCCCTTGCTGGCACTTTTCAAGCCCTCTCTTCTCTCCCAGACAGTACTTAGTTCTCCTCTCTCTCCCTCATTTCTATTTAGCTTCGGTTTGGATTATGCCTTCGGGGGCTCTCTGCACATCTTGCTAATCCCATGCAAACCCCTGCCACGTTCCCCAGGCAGAGCTGACCTTGGGCACAGGGGTGCCAGACCCAGCATTTTCCAGGCCTCTCCAGCTGGTTGCTAAGACGCTGAGCAAATCTGTGAGGAGAAAGTGAGCAAGGCAGAAAGCACCTGGGGCTGTTCGTCTTAAGTGGTCCGAAAGATTAACAGAAAGAAGTTAAATTATTTTTCAACATTAAGAGACACCTAATTTGCTACAGATCTGATTGTATAGGCAGCACCGGAGGGATGGGCTTATTATCATCCCATTAACAGTGCCCGTTTCAATTTGCATGCAAACTCAAAGGCTTGTGAAAGCACAATAAAAGGGAAAAGCCTTCAACCATCCTGTGTCTCCCAGGCTGCGTGTGGAGGAGGCTGATAAAGCTCTTCCAGTTCCCGAAGGCTTGGAGCAGCTTAGAAAATAGTTCTGTGAGCACCTTTCATTATCTCCCTCACAGCTGGTTGGAAAGCTACAGACAAACATCTAGACAAAAGCTGATGAAGCATCAAATTAGGCAGGAGCAGCTGAAGATCCATCAGCTGGCAAGGAGGTGCCCAGCACATGGGATTAGTCACTGGCAGCTTGGGGCAGTGTGGCAGACCTGTGTCTATCAGTATGGGAGTACTTTGAGTCATAGAATCACCTGGTTGGAAAAGACCTTAAGGTCGTAAGGGTCAGCCACAACCTAGCATCTCCCTGTACACACCTTGGAACACCCCAGAGCAGATCTTGCAAGAAGATGCAGCTGTATTTATGGCTCCACTGCTGGAGGCAAGTCGCCTGTGGGTTCTTCACCAGATGAATGATCAAATGAGCAACTCCCAACACATCCCACAAAGAGACTCCTAAGGTATATTAGCAGTGCCCAGAGAATGGCAACGAAGCTGGTGAAGGATCTGGAGAACAGCTCTGGTGAGGAGCAGCTGAGGGAACTGAGGTTGATCAGCCTGGGAGAGACCTCACTGTTCTCTACAGCTCCCTGCAAGGAGGTTGGAATGAGGTGGAGACCAGTCTCAGCTGAGACAACAAGGTGAAGTGGCCTGAAATTGTGCCAGGGGAGGTTTGGGTTGGAGATTAGGAGGAATTTCTTTGCTGTGAGAGTGGTCAGACACTGGAACAGGCTGCCCAGGGAGGTGGTGGAATCACCTTGCCTGGAGGTGTTCAGGAAATGTGTGAGCAGGGCACTCGGGGACACGGCTTAATGGCCATGGGGATCTCAGGTTGGACTCTTGAAGGGCTTTTCCACCTGAAACAATGCAATGATTCAACGAGTCAGATGCCTCCAATACTGCCACAAGGAAATAACATCTAGACCCAAACTCCCCTTTCAGACCTCTTCCCCTAGTACAAGATTTACTAAGCCGAGCTGTATTTATCGGCACCCAGCTGCAGGTAGGAGACAGGTCCGCAGCCACCTGAGAAAGTCTCCATCCTCCTTAAACACCGGGAAAGGAATTTCCAGCTCCAATTAGCAAAGCCTCCACCCCTAGGGTGGGAGTGTCATGAATGTGGCTCTCAAGCCAAGCGTTCACCGCCCTCCCGGCAAGAGAGCTCACCCGAGAGCATTCCTCACCGCAGCTCCTCCCCAGGAGCGCTCTGCAGTGCCTCTGAGCCGCGGCTGGCTCTGGGCTTTAACTAACCCCAGTGCCCGAGCCGTGCCGGTGAGGACAATGTGAAATTCCTGTCCGGTTAGCCGTGCTTAGCAGCTCCCCTTCCCGGTGACCTACCGGGAAATAAATACTGCATCCGATGCCTGCATCCCTTCTGCACAGCCTGCCCCGGTGGCAGCGCATATCACCGCCACAGCTGCCTAAAGCCAGCGGGGAGCGAGCAGCGGCACAGAGCATCTCCACCTCTGGCTCTCTTCTCGGCTCCCTGCCCGTTCCGTGCAGCGGCACAGGCAGAGCATCTCCACCTCTGGCTCCTTCTCGGCTCCCTGCCCGCTCTGTGCAGCGGCACAGGCAGAGCATCTCCACCTCTGGCTCTCTTCTCCGCTCCCTGCCCGCTCCGTGCAGCAGCACAGGCAGAGCATCTCCACCTCGGGCTCCCTTCTCGGCTCCCTGCCCGCTCCGTGCAGCGGCAGAGCTGCTGTGCTGCAGGAGCTGAGGAATGTTTGCACTCACACAGCTCCGGGAAGACTCAGACACCCGACGGGGAGAAATTAATATTCACAAAGGAGCTGTCAGGGGAAAAGGAAAAGTTTTCCCTGAGGGGCGTTGTTACGGTACAGAGTTTGAGTGGCACTTGGGCTGCCTTTGCTTGGCAGGGAGGAATAGGAGAGGCAATACAAAGGGCTACAGAGGTGCTGAGGGGGCTGCAGCATCCCCCTGGTGAGGACAGGCTGAGGGAACTGGGGCTCCTCGGTCTGGAAAAGAGCAGAGCATGTGTGGGAATCTCACCAATGCTTACAAACACTCAAAGGGTGAGTGTCAGGAGGATGGGACCAGGCTTTTTTCAGTGGTGCCCGGTGACAGGACAAGGGGTAGCAGGCAACCTGGGACAGAAGGAGCTCCTTCTGAACATGAGGAGGAACTTCTTTAAGGGTGATAGAGGACTGGAGCAGGCTGCCCAGGGACGTTGTGGAGTCTCCATCTCTGGAGGCATTCAAAATCCATCTGGATGTGTCCTTGTGTGACCTTCTCTAGGTGAACCTGCTCTGCCAGAGGGGTTGAACTCGATGATCTCCAGAGGTCCCTTCCAAGCCCTGCCATCCTGTGGTAGTCTGCTTGTACTCCTGACTTTCACCCATCCAACTACAACATAGTTTTGAAGGACTCCTGCCCTTAAGTAGGCAACATCCCCAGCTGGATTTACAGGGATGTGGCCTGGGTTATGCCATCCTCTCACAAGGCAGGCTTCACACCAGAGGGTAACACTACCTTCCACGGGGGCAGGGGGAAGAGACAGACACAGACTGCTGAGGCCTCAAAGGCACTTTTCATACCTGGTCTCAGAGGAGTCCACAAGACCTCACCTGATGAACCAAAACGAGCTGAAATCTGACTCAGAGCTGCCAAAAGAAAAGCAAAAGTCCAGAGCCAGGGAGGGGTTGTAGCTTCAGTGGTCAGAGGACAGCTTTGAAACACACAGCGTAGAAAAGGCACTCTGCAAACTCTGCTCTCCAGCTTCCTGCTCTGCCACTCTACTAATTATGCTGTCTACTAATCACTGCTGATAACCAGGGGAATGGACAACTGCTAAACACAGCCAGGCCCTCAGATGCAGGCTGGCCAGGGAAGTCCATCCACAGCTCTGCCTTACACAGCTCTGGGTGAGCTGCGAGCGCAGCAGGCAGAAGAACAAAGGCTGGAACCTTCAAGGGGAGCTCAAGGCCTCCTCCATCCTCTGTACCAGAAGTGTACACAAGCCCAGAGAGCCACTGGGTGCTGCAGTCACATGCTGTGTACGTGGGAGCTGTAATCTCACAAGGACACAGATATGGCCATGCAGATATAAGCTGTGCCTGAGCTAACAGCTGGCGGACGTCCTGCAGCCCCTGAAGGGCTCTCCTCTGGCTGCAATGCCTGTGAAAGGTCCTGCTCAGGGAGCTTTGCTCCTCTTGTGCTCCTATTAGACAGCAACACAGAATCACTTTGGTTGGAAAAGACCTCCAAGATCATCCAGTCCAACTATTAACACAACACCACCACAGCCACTAAACTATGTCTGAGGTGTTCAAGGCTGGGTTGGATGTGACCTTGGGCAGCCTGTTCTAGTGGGAGGTGTCCTTGCCTATGGCAGGGGGTTGGATCTGGATCAGCTTTGAGGTCCTTTCCAACCTAAACCATTCTGTGATTCTATGATTCTGTGTCCCTAACTGCCATGGCCACAGGTTTCTTTAACACCTCCAGGGATGGGGACTCCACCACCCCCCTGAGCAACCTGTGCCAATCCCTGACCACTCTTGCAGCAAAGACATTTTTCCTAATCTCCAACCTAACTTTGCCCTGGCACAGTTTCAGGCCATTTTTCCTCCTCCTATCACCTGATATTAGGGAGAAGAGACCAGTTCCCACCTCACTGTAACTTCCTTGCAGGGAGCTGTAGAGAGCAATGAGGTCTCCCCTCAGCCTCCCCTTCTCCAGCTCCAAAACACACTGTCCTTCAGCACTTTGATTTAAGAGGTGAGGACATAAGCTGGCAGCTTTGGCTGAAACCTCTGGAGGAGAAAAGGAGGGAAGGTGGGGGACAGATGCTGCAACAGTAGGCAGCAAACACAGCAAGAGGGCAGTTGGCAACAGGAGGTGAAAAACATTTTCAACATCTCCTTCAACCAAACCACCTCTGATGCAGTCCTCACCAGAGCCAGGCTGGAGCAGTGTGGGTGCAGTCACCTGTGCCACCAGCACTGCCTCACTGTGCACTGCTGGCTTTGTGTTGAGGCACAACACACCTAGACCAGCTGCAGCAAAGCTCAGGTGGTCAAAGCCAGCCTGGCTGCTCAGCCTTAGAAGGTGATGTCTCTGTGTCTGCCTGTGCCAGGCTCCTGCCGCAGCTGACAGCAACATTTCAGACGTGGGGGAAGCAGAGAGCAGGCACAGGAGGGAAAATGCTGCAAACGTCTCGAGGGAAGGGCCTGACTTAAATGGGTTTGTGTCGTTATTGGATCCATCACGGGGAGAGACCAAACTCCCCTCAGCCAGCCTGAAGACAAGAACCTGTCTCTTGTTTCCAGACCCATCAGCAGGCACTGCCCCAGCACTGCTACCTGCAGCAGGCGCCTGGCTCGGCAGGCTCTGGGCATCACCAGCTGCAGCAGGCAGTTCTCTTCTTTCAGGGACCAAACACATCCAAACTTCTGCCAAGTGCTGGTCTCTCTGCGCAGCCAGGCCCGGGAGGACCTCAGAGAGAGGAGCCCTTTGTCCAGCCCTGGAGATGACTCCCGGTGCCAGAAGCGACCTGGCACAGGAGCCAGGCTGAATCACAGCTGCAGCAACTGCACCAATTGTCCCAGGGACACAACAATTGCACTTGTCTGGCTGGTCAGGGCATGATGGGAGCCTGTGAAAGCATTTGGCCTTGAAGTAAATTTTCAAAACAAAGTCTCTTTAAAGCCAAGCCTTTCCAGACTTCCTCCTGACAAGTGCAATTTATTCTTTCTAAAAGGGAGAGCTTTAAAAGAGATGGCACCCAGGAGAATGAGATCTCCTGTGGCTGGCTGTCACCACCCTCTGTGAAGGATGTAGCCCCAAGTTTCCATTACACTGTGATGGGAATGGAGGTCTCAACTCAAACCAGCTCCTTGGAGAGCACCCAGGGTGCAGCCCAAGATCCCTTCTCCTGGCTGCACTTCTGCTCTCCATCAAATGGCTCTGGCACTGAGATCATTCCCAGCCCCAGGCGAGCCAGGCTCTTTGATCCCTGCCTTGGGATCTCTGGGAGAGCTGGGGAAAGGCTCCTCTTGAACTTGCTGGTGCACAAGCTGCAGAGGGAACTTGTGATTGCTCACCCCAGGAGCTGCGCCCACACTTGCAGATAGCCAACACAGCACAGGTGTGGCTCAGAACTGCCCTTTGCACCACATCCAGAGGCACACAGTTGCAGGTGGACCTTCTGCAGGTGCAAACCCAGTGCAAACCAAGAGCCCCAGAGGCTTCCCCAGGCTCCTACAGGTCTGAGCAAAGCAAAGGAGTTCTCTTCCACCGTGCACAGGAGTCATCGACTCACTGAACACCCTGAGCACCACCAGCAAGGGCAAACCACAACATCAGAGGGCTGTGGGGTCTGTGCCCAGGGCTTTCTGTCTTTAGGAGCACAACTCAAACAAGAAAGCTGATGGGGAAAGGTGACACAACTGTGTGGGGCTCCAGGGCTGGCAGAGCTCAGAGCAGGTATCCAGGCACTGTGGTTCCCTTGGTCACCAGCTCAGCCTGGTCCAAACACAGCTCTGTGGCCATTTGCCCTTCCCAGCTGCTGTGAGTGAAGCCTCAGGGAAGGGAGAGGGAGTCTGTGTCCCATGGAGGACATGAGCTCCAAGGATGAAGTGGATGGATCCAGGGCAAGTGACAGCAGTGGAGATGGCACAGGCAGCCAGGTGAGGATGGGGAGGGAGATGGCTCACAGTGAGACCAGAGCAGAGTCCAGCTGCAGTTTCACCTCTGAAATGTGGCTTGGGATCAAAACTGCAGAGAAGTAACCTCCCAAGAGAGCAGAGCATGGCAGAGAGAAGAGGACTTCTCTTCCTACACGCTTCAGCAAGTGCTTAAAGACAACAGAAGCTGGTGTCAGTTACACAAACGTTGCCTCCCCAAAGATGAGCGGAGGAGTTCCCTACACAAACAGTGACACAGGGCACACAGCCACTGCCCTTTGCAGGAGGAAATATCCCTCTGCCTGGAGCAGGAAGGTGCAAGTTCAGTGCCTGAGGATTCCAGGGGCTGTTTTCAGCCTGGCTTTGCAGCAGGTCAGCCCCACACAGCACCCTGACCATGGATGGAGACTGCAGCAGCCTGACACTACAAGGAGCCCTTTGTAACCACAGATTGCCACTTAGCAAGAGGCTGCCAGCCCCTGTTTGATTGATGCCATGAGCAACCAGTGGCCACTCTTTACCTTGTAATTGGTTAGAGCTTGGGTTTCCAAAAGAGACCTCAAGCAGGCTCCTAATTCTTATGGACTTTTAATGATGATGGAATGCCCAGCTTCAGGAAGCACCTCTGAAACCTCAGCCTGGACCCGGCTAGCAGGAAGAGAAATGCTTCTGAGCCTTAGGACTGCCTTTGTCCTTGGCAGGTGTTTTAGGAGGAGGATCTGCACAGCCTGGAGGACTAACCTGTGGGCTTTGGCCATTTGCAGACCCCAGAGAAGGCTCTGGCTGGCACAGTGAAGGAAGCAGCCTCTGCCACGGATGGAGAGAGTGCTCCACCACGCAAGACCCCACTCATCTGCTGGGCAGGTGGCCTGGATCAGGACACCTTTAAAATTGTGAGATACTAAATAGAACTTAGCAGTAGGAAAAGTTGGTAGCATCTCAGGCTGTTGGGAGGGAAGGCTGAGGGAGTTTGGCTGAGGGAGCTAAAAAGCAGGACCAGACACTGCATTCTGTGGCTCTGTTCCTTGCTTGAAAGCTTTTACCTCACTGTTTTTTTGCCATCTCTGCATCACAAAAAAACAAACAAATGACCCAAACAAAAAAACCCCAAACATCCCCAAACACTACCACAGCAATCACATCTCACAGGCATTGTTTGGCTTTTCAAACAGGAGCTGCTGCCTTTTCACTGCAGGTCACACCAGGTGCTTTGGTCTCTGCATCCCTTACACCATAGCCACAAAGCTCCAACTGCCCCTGGGACCTGACTTCCCTGTTATGGTGCATCGTGGCATAACCACACAGCCCCTGGCACAGGCAACACACAGAGAAGATGGTCAAGAGGGAGGCCATCCAGGTGCAGCCTTTGCTCCCCTGACCCTGCAAACATTTGCAGCACATCCCAGGCCTGGCCACAGGGAACAGCAGCATGAGAACATCAGCAAAGTATTTCCCTTTCCTTCTCCTGCAGCCTCAGAGTTAGACCTTGGGCCCTACAATGTCCAAAGGGAACCCCCAGCCTTAAAACCCTTCAGTTCCCTTTTCAAGTTCACCTTAGATAGAGACTGGAGATCAGGAAGAAACTCCTTACAGTGAGGGTGGGGACACAGTGGAACAGGCTGCCCAGGGAGGCTGTGGATGTCCCCTCCCTGGAGGTGTTCAAGGCCAGGTTGGATGAAGCCTTGAGCCACCTGGGCTGGTGGGAGGTGTCCCTACTACCCGAGGCAAGGGGTTGGAACTGGATGATCTTTGAAAGTCCCTTCCAACCCAACCCCTTCTATATCAGACATGCCTCAGCTGGGTGTCACCAACCTGGGACACGCAGAGGCAACTGGCATTGATGACAGAGGTCCTGCCAAAGACCCACATCAGCCACTCCACAGCACAAGGCTCCTTCAGTGCTTCCCCAGCCTGCTCCCTCCCCACTTTGTGCAGTGATTTCAGGTCCTGAACACTTCTGCCTACACTTTTTTTTTTTTTTTCTTTTACAGTGCAAGGAGTTTTTCAGACCCTTTAAGAAGTCACTCAGGAAGCTGCATTTGCCCCAGCACCTCCCCAGAGAGAAGAGAGTGAAGCACATGAAGGAAAGTTTGGCCATAATCGGGGGCCGCATCGATCTGTTCCTCCAGCAGTACTGCAGAGCATCAGAAGTGAAGCACTGGCAGCAGTAAGGCTCTGCCCCTACCACCACCACTGGTACCACCCTGCTGGTGCTCCCACTGCTCCCAGTGCTCCCAGCAGGCACTTACACACCTACCTGGGCCCTGCCTTTGCAGGCTTTAGAAATGAGAGTGGGTGTCCAGAGGAGGCTTGCTTAGCTTGCTCTAGCTGCTGAAGGCTCCTTGGCTTGGTAGGTGACCCAGCAGAGGCCATGAGGCATTGATCCTGCCCTGTGCAAGGCCAGTCCAGTTTGCTGTCCACCAGCAACCTCCTTTTGCAAGTCAAGTGGCTCCTGAGTGAATGGATGATCCTTCCCATGCTTAAAGAAGAGCAGTTCTGGAGAAGTTCTTAGGGAGAAAAAGGAAGAAAGTGGGGTGGAGGCTGTGGGAAGGGGATGTCAGTGGTGACACTCAGGACACAGCTGGGGAGCAGGGTGAGGGTGAGGTTGGTACTCACACAAGCCATGTGTCTGTCTTCTCCCGAGGATGTTGTGGAGCTTTGTCTGCCTCTTCTCAGAGATGGATGCAAAGCAACTGCAGAAGCTGCACAGGTACATCAAGAAGAACCAAATGGCAAAGTTTCTGGTAAGCAAACAGGGAAGTGAGTACCCTGTGAGGGGAGTTCTGCTGTGCTGACCTGAAGGGGACATCTGTACCACACAGCTTGCACACATTGATCCATGCCAAAGCAGAAGCCTGCTTCACAGAGGGCCACAAATGCTGCAGGTGTTGCCAGTTCCTCCCATCACACAGGCATGGAGCTCTCACAGCTCGCCCTGGCCACCACTGCTGTCTCCAGCTGCCTGCTTTACAATATCTGGAGCTGTTTGGTGATTCCTTGCTTCCAGTCAGGCTTCACAGACCAAGCCTGAGCCACAGCTTTGTCTGATGACAAAGGAGTTAACACTTAGAGGATTTACCTGGACTGGTTGCTTGTTTCAGTTTGCCAAAGCCCTCTCCTGTGCCTGAGCATCAGCCACAGGAGGAAGCTGCAATGAATGCATCCCCTAAGCAAAGGTTAACCCTCCAAAGGGTTAACTCGTTTAAGCACACTCATAGCCAACCATATCTCCTGAGCAAAGGCTGAGTACACCAGGAAGTTCAAAGGTCCACAAGGAACACATACCTTAAGAAGTTTATTTTAAAAAAAATAAAAAATTAAAATAATTAAAATCAGATCTACAATGAAAAACCAAGGCAGGAGCCAACCAGGAAATTGTGCTGGGTAAATTAGAAAGCAGCAGCAGGGGAGACCCTGCTGGGTTACTGGGACTCTGCTTGCCTCACCTTTACAAAGGCAGCTGTGGTCAGCTGGCAGTGATAAGGCCACAAAGAAGTTTGAGGCTGCAGGTAAACAGCTCTCCTCTCTCCTCCAGCTAGAGAGAAAGGGGGAAGTTGGCCACACAGGTTTTATTTTTAGTAAACAGGGAAGCAGAACCATTTTCTAGGCTCTAAAACGTTACCCCAGCAATGCAGAGATCAAACCTGTTGTGAAAGGAAAGCCCAAACACAAGCTCCTGCTGCTGGCCTGAGATGCCCACTTGGGAGATACTGAAAAAGCAACCTGGCAGCTCAGTGCTGCAGAGGGGGAACCGAGCTCCATTTCCAGCACAGAGGCTCAGCTGAGCCCAAGACAGGACCTCAGCTAAGGACAAGCCAAGGGTAGCTTCTACCACCTCACATTCACAGATGGCATCAGGTTGGAAGGGACCCTCAAAGCTCATCATGTCCAACTCCCCTACAGCCAGCAGGGACACCTCCAACTTGATCAGGCTGCCCAGGGCCACACTGAACCTGATCTTGGATGCCTCCAGGGACAGGAACTCAACCACATCCCTGGGCAACCTGTTCCTGTATTTCACCACCCTCATTTTGCAGAACTTCCTCTTGATGTCCAACCTAAATCTCCCCTGCTCCAGCTTCAAACCACTGTCACAGGCCCTTCTAAACAGCCCCTGCCCAGCCTGCCTGTAGTTTCCATTAGGATAGTGAACTGCTGCTCCAAGATCCTCCTGGAGCCTTCTCTTCTGCAGGCTGAGCAGCCCCAAATCTTGATGCCTAACGCCCCCCTCCCGCCCCCAGACACCTTCCCCTAAATAAAACCCAGGACCAAACGACACAATTCCACATCCTCCTTTCCAAGGAGACAGGGAAAAAAAAAAAAAAAAAAAAAAAAAAAAAAAAAAACCAAAACAACAAACCAAAACAAGCCAAAACAAAGCCAAAGCCCCAAGAGAACAAGTGGTGGTGACAAGCATGAGTCAGACTGTGTCGTGTGTGGGGTTGGGAAGGGGAGGATGTGCTGGTGTGTGCCGAGCCAGGAGCCTGCAGCAACCTGCAGCCAGCAAGAGCCTCCAGAAAGGCCGACAGGAACAGTGACAAATTCTGCCTGTTATGTAAGGGGTGACAAATGCCTTTTGTTATGCAAGGCAAGTGGGGAGGGACAAAAAAGAAAAAAAAAACCAAAAAAGAAGAGTTAAAAAAACCTAAACCCTCTCAGCATCTTTACCCTTTGTGGGAAGGGAACAGCAGTCAGCTCCCTGCTGCAGCACAAACAACAGGCTGGGGAGCTGAGGGGGACACAGGCACACACCAGCATGTTCCTCACTGAAATAGACTCCTTGGAAATGTCTCGTTATTTAGATGAGTGAGCATAAAAATGCAGAATCGAGCTGTAATTAGCAAGAGACTGAGGGGAATTTGCTAATTTGGGGAGTGCTGTGATGGAGGAGAGGCTGGCAGGCAGATGGGTACTTACTCGTGGGACTCAGGGGTCCCTGCCCCTTTCCCTCACATTTGGGCTTTTAGACCCTCTTTAATTAGTCACAAAACCATAGGATGCCAGGTTGGAAGGGACCTCAAGGACCATCTGGTCCAACCTTCCTAAGTGGTAGTGGAGTTGAAATGAGCTGGCCCAGCACCCTGCCAAGCTGAGCCTGGAAAGTGCCCAGCGGAGGGGAATTCCCTGCTTCCCTTGGGAGATGATTCTTACCTCCCACTCTTTCCATGGTCAAGCATTTTCTTCTGGATTCCAATCAGAATCTCCCTAGCAGTAATCTGTCCCCATCACCCCTTGTCTTTTCCATGGGACTCCTTGTAAGAAGGGAGTCTTCATCCTCCTGGTAGCCACCCTTTATGAACTGGCCCATGGCAATGAGGTCTCCCCTAAGCCTTCTCTTCTCGAGGCTGATGGAATGCAGCTCTCTCTCACAGCCTTTCCTCACATGGCAATTTTCAGAAACAAACAAACAAAGCACATCCGAGCTCACACACTGGTCCCAACTCTCTGTTTTCAGACTTGCTGGAAATATCAACCCAAACTCAGTCTTGCACCTGGAGAGCAGCCCTGTGGAGAGGGAGCTGGGAGTGCTGGGGGAGAACATCCATGGCACAGCAATGTGCCCTGGGGGCCAAGAGGGCCAATGGGATCCTGAGCTGTATTAAGCAGAGTGTGTCCAGCAGATCAAGGGAGCTTCTCCTCCCCCTCTACTCTGCCCTGCTGAGACCTCATCTTGAGCACTGCCTTCAGTTTGGGGCTCCCCAGTTGCAGAGGGACAGGGATCTGCTGGAGAGGGTCCAGTGGAGGGCTCCAAGGATGCTGAGGGGACTGCAGCACTGCCTGATGAGGGGAGGCTGAGGGACCTGGGGCTGCTTAGTCTGCAGAAGAGAAGACTGAGAGAGGATCTAAGCCCAGGGAGCTCTGCCAGGTCCTGCACGCTGCCCAACGCCGCAGAAATGAGCCCCGTGCCTCAGCTGGAGAGCAAAGAAATCAATCTTCTGGGTTATCCGGGCCTGGGGAGGGTTTCTTTGCAAAGCACGTCGAGCAGACGGAGCGCCGGCAGCGCCAACCGCACCCCGCCAGGCTAAGGTAGAGGGAGGCACAGCGCTCCCCAGCCGCCCCCCGGCACCAGCCCGGCAAGCGCAGCGCCCCTCCGCCGCGCCCCGGCCGCCTCCCGCCGCGCAGGGTGCCACAAAGCCACAGTGACATCCAGCGGCGACGTTCAGCCTGCCGCAGCGCCCGGCAGTGCCCAGCAGTGCCCTCCGCAGCGCCCAGCTGTGCCCTCCGCACCGCCCGGCAGTGCCCTCCGCACCGCCCGGCAGTGCCCTCGGCAATGCCCAGCAGTGCCCTCCGCAGCGCCCAGCAGATCCCAGCAGCGCCCAATAGTGCCCTCCGCAGCGCCCAGCAGCTCCCAGCAGTGCCCTCCGCAGTGCCCAGCAGTGCCCTCCGCAGTGCCCTCCGCGCCCTGCTCCCGGCCGCACGCCGCAGCCCTGCTGTGAACGCAGCCACACCAAGCAGCTGCCCCCAGCGCCGGCAAGCCGAGGGTCTGCTCGCTGCTGGGCTGGAGTGTGTAGGGTCGTAGAACAGTTCTGACTGGAAGAGACTTCTGAGGTGGTAAAGTCAAACCTGCAACCTAACACCGGCCGCTAAGCCGTGTCCCCAAGCGCCACGGCCACACATTTCCTGAGTACCTCCAGGCATGCAGACTCCACCACCTGCCTGGGCAGTCTGTTCCAACCCCTGACTGCTCTTGCAGCACAGAGACTGTTCCTAATCTACAACCCACACCTCCCCTGGCTCAAGCTCAGACCGTTTCCTCTTGTGCTACTACCTAATACCAGCGAGAAGAAACCAATCCCCACCTCGCTCCAGCCTCCTTTCAGGGAGGTGTAGAGAGGCAGAAGGTCTTCCCTCAGACTCCTCCAGACTGAACACCTCCAGTTCCCTCAGCTGCTCCTCACCAGCCCTGTTCTCCAGACCCAGAAGAGCTTTGTTGCTCTTCTCTGGACCTGCTGCAGCCTCTCAACATCATTCTTGGAGTGAGGGGGCCAAAACTGAGCCCAGGACTGACGTTGTGGTCTCACCAGCGCTGAGTACAAGGGCATGATCACTACCCTGGTCCTGCTGGCCACAACAATCCTGATCCAGGTCAGGTTGCTGTTGGCCTTCTTGGCCACCTGGGCACACTGCTGGCTCGTGTTCAGCTGCTGTCAACCAGCACCCCCAGGGCCTTTTCTGCTGGGAGGTTTCCAGCCACTCTGCCCCAAGCCCGTAGTGGTGCAGGGGGTTGTGACTCAGGCACAGGCTCCAGCATGTGGCTTTCAGGGGCTGGGTGAGCCAAGCTGCACAGGCAGCTGAGCTGGGCTGGATGTCAACGCAGGGCAGCAGAGACAGTACAGAAAACAGCTCTGCAGAGACCAGCAGGACTTGCTGCTGGGTGAGCTGGAGCTCTGGATCTCAGCTATGAGGAGCAAACACTTCCTGGGTTGAGGATTTGTAAAGGCAGTAACAGTCATCTCTCAGCTCATTGCTGCTGCCACCCAACAGGACCATGGTTTTAAGCATGAGCTAATTGGCCAGGCATGAGTCAATGTGTGGTGTTTGCTCACATAAATCTCTCTAAAGTGCTGGTTTGCTTTTGTTTTAAAGCAATTATGCTGCCCCTCAGAAAATCCAGATTCAGTTCCAAGACCCAGAGAAGAGAAACTGAAGCAGCTTTACATCAGCTGGGGCCTCTCCAGAGGCACAAGTGACCTGCAGGAGAGGCTGCCTCAAAGAGACAGACACCACCAAGACAGCCACAAAGTCACCACCCAGCAGCAAGGAAGAGAGGTGAGAGGTACTCACACAGGCACTGCTGGCACCAAGCAGGAGAAGCCCACCCACACTGGGCATTTCTGCTCAAGGGGCAGCAGGCGAGGATGTGACCAGTGGTGGAGCAGAGGAGTCGAGCAGGGTGCGCTGCTGAGACCTGAGCAGCAGGGGAACAGCAGCAAGAGAAGGTGCTAGAGCATAAGGCAGCAGCAGGACAGCAGAAGCCATCCCTCTGCTGGCCCAGCCAGCTGGTGTTAATTAGCTTGCCTTTAGCTGGCAGGCTGCCTGCTCACACATAGCTGTGGTTTGCCTTCGGGCCCACCCTGGCAAAGCCACCCCTGCTCGTCTTCTGGAGCAAAAATGCAGCCCAACCTGTCCCAGGGATGTTTGCTGGCCAGAATCACTGCAACCTGTTTAACTGCAGCACAGCAAATCCCCGAGCAGGAATGCAGAGGAGACAGGAGAAGCAATGGGTGAGGGAGATGGGCACTGCCACAAAACAGGTGCCACAGGCTGCCTGTAGCAGGAGGAGCTGTCCCACGTAGGCCTATTTTCAAGCTGCTAAAAACGCAATCACATGTCCTGTGGGAGTTCTCATGCACTCACAACCAGCTTGCTTTCCATCTCTTCTCTCCCCACTCTTCCTATTTACCTCTAAAAAAGGTCCAAATCTGGTATGCAACAGCTCGGAGGGAGCACTTAAAATCCAATCTGACAAACTGAGAAGTTAAAAAATAAAAACAACAAAACCCAAACCCCAAGAGCCAGGGAGCCAAGGGTGAGCTGGGAGGCTGAGGAGGAGGCTGCAGGGCTCCAGGCAGTCCTCCTCTGCCTGTCTGCTCCCCTCCAGCTACAGGGAAACACCACCCAGGCACTGCGTACGCACCAGAGACACAAAGTGCATCAAACACCAGGCACAAGCACGGGCGGGGAGAGCCGCCTGGAGGGGAAGGACTCGGGGGCACCAACATCAGCTGGCAGTGCTCACTCGCAGCCCCGAAGGCAGCTGTGTCCTGGGCTGTGCCGGGAGCAGTGTGACCAGCAGGGCGAGGGAGGGGATTCTGCCCCTCAGCTTTGCTCTCATGAGACCCTGCCTGGAGTGCTGCCTCCAGGTCTGCTTGGGATTGAGAGCCTGGGTGAGCAGCCAGCACCAGCAGCCTGCTGCTCCTACGTATTTCTTGTGACAAGGCATTTGTAAGTCTGAATCCACCCAGAGAACACCTTGGGCACACCCAGTACCAGCTCCTCTAGCAGATACAACTTCCCTGAGGAGTTCAGTTGTGCCTTCCACTTACTTTGGAGTTTCTCCTTTGTTTTTAAGGTTCCCAAAGAAGAACTTCAGGGGTCAGTGGACATCAGCACCAGCACCTGAGCAGAAGGCAGGGGATGGAGGCAGTCTCCATGGTTTCCTGAAACCACAGAACATTGAAATACTTGCAGCATCTTAGCAACAAGCTTCAACCCAAGCAAAATGAAAATTGCACTGTTTAAAAGCCTGTGGCCTTATTTATTGTCACCCTGGAGCTCCCCTAACAGCTGCGCACCAGCACCTGCTCAAGGACGTGCAAGTCTCAGATCCACCTTCACTGCCTCATTCTACAGCCCCCCCTAAATGGATGAAAAGTCTTTGTGAGGAGGCAGCTCAATTGCTCCTTCCCTTGCTGGGGCAGGAACTCTCTTCTGAGAGCAGGATTTGTTCCCCTCAAACACAAACCCTCCACATGGTACCCTGGGGTGCATCACGAGAAGTGTGTCCAGCAGGTCTAGGGAGGTTCTTCTCCCCCTCTCCTCTACCCTGCTGCGGTAGGGACCTTCGTTAGTGCCTGAGTCCTACCTCCCCCCCCTCCAAAATCCCTTCTAGCTCCCTTTGGAAGGGCAGATAACACAAGGCCATTTTTAGACTCAAGACAACAGATTTCCTTCTGAAATGGCATCTTGGCTGCCACCCACAGCCCTTGGCAAGCGAGCCCCTCCCTGGCTGTGCTGCCCGCCGAGGAGCCGCTGCCAAGCGCGCAGGAAACGGCTCCCGGGAGGCTGCGAAGGAGGATGTCTTGCGCTGTCTTCGCCGGGCAACGGAGCCTGCTGCTTGCAACGGGTTTCTCCGTGCAGAAGAGCAGACGCTGGCGTGCCGCAGACCTGCTTCAGCTGCACAACACCAGGAATTTTCTTAGCGTAACGGAAATGTTCTCACCTGCAGGTTTTGCACCTTCCGCCGAGCGCAGTCTCTGTAAGCCAAAGGTAGCAGCGCGCAGCTGTGCCCTCGAAATGTCACCCTGCTTTAAGACAGAACTGAACGAGATTAAAGCCTGCTTCAGACTTGGATTATTCTACAATTTTCCCAGCAGGACGTGAGGTGACTGAGAAGTGATGGGAAAGCTCTCAAGGAAAACTGAACTCTGCCAGAAATAACCTCAGAGAGATTCCTGTCCTGATGACTTGGGCAAAGAGGAAAGGCTTCACCTTCAGAGGTGCCTGCTTTAAAGGCACAGAGAGGAAACTTTTGGGAGCAGCTAGGGGATGCATCAGTGCCCCTCCTGCAGCTCTACAGGGAGTGCTGTTTCCTGCTGGTTGATCCCGGCGGGCAGTGGTGCTGCTATGGCAGAGCTGCACAAGCACACAGCTCGCAGTGCTCAGCCTGTGTTTCCCCATTGAGCCTCTTTGCTCCTTCCCATTTAAATGGAGCATTAAGGAACCCATGGAAGTCTTGAGTAGCTTTGGCTTGGGCTCTTAAGGACGGTGAGATTGCCATGCATGTTGCAAAGTGCTAATGCATAACCAAAACTGCCTTCCTACAAACATGTGGGACAGAAAGAGGGAAGGAAGAAGGGCAGAGAAAAGGGGGGGGGCAGAAGAGGGAGGTGGAGAAGGACTGGGAAAGGAGGAAGGAAAGAAAAGAAAGGAGGAAAAAGGAGCAAAGAAAATCTGTCTCCCCCCACCAAACCACAACCTGAAGAGATGCAAGCAAAGAGCAGTGTTGACTGCTAGGTTCAGGGGGGTACAGCACACATTCTGTGCCACGGGAAGCAGAAAGATGCCAGCAAGGAGCAAAATCTGTGCTGCCTGTGGAGACAGCAGTGAGGCCTCAGGGCAGGCAGACACCCTGGGAAGCACATCCCCACCAGAGAAGCAGCAGTCTGTCAGCCAGGCAGAAGGAGCTCCCCACGCTCCAGGAAGCCCAAGGCAGCATTTCTCTTAATGCTTAAAACCACCCAACCCTCCCAGCAACACTCAGCCTCTCCCCAGAGCTCACCTCAGGCCAGTCGGAAGGGACAGTGCTTACAGTGCTCAGGAGGAAGAGCATGGTCCTTGCTGCTGGCAGGGTTGGGACCTTGCTCAGACTAACCAGGAGCAGAAATTCATTACCGGGAAGCAGCTTTTACCCAGCTCGGTTCATTAACTCCTCCAAGAGCAGCAGTGCCACCTCACACCCCTGTTCTCAACATGGAGTCCCCTCGGCCTGGACAAGAAGAGCCCCTTCCAACCCCCACCATGCTGGAATCCTGGGATCCTCTCGTGGGGAGGGGGAGGCAAGAGGGCAAGACACTTGCTGAAAGGCAGGTTTTCACCCCATTGAAGGCAGATAGCTCCAGCTGCGGGAACACTCTATTTATTAGGTCAATATTTCATTTTAGCAATACAATTACAGAATATCACAATGCTGGTTACAAACAAGAGTATGGTTTGATGGTTACAAATAAAATGTTGGGCACTGCAGTCTGTGAGAAGTAGGATACGAAACGTTATCGACACGACAAAAAGTAGGGGTTGGGGTCTTCAAATGACCAAGATACTCTCATAGAAATGGATGTGGCACTACAGGTAGAGATTGTGGTTGAGAGGTGGCTTTGTGTAAGCAGTTCCATTTCCACAGTCAGACGAGTTCAAGCAAACATCATTTTATTATTATTAATTTTTTTTTTATTTTAATT
>VWZI01004541.1:1392198-1416659 GCA_013396835.1 Psilopogon haemacephalus | reverse complement strand
CTTTTTTCTCTCTTTTCCTCTTTTTAATTTTTTTTTTTTTTTTTTTTTTTACTCCACCAATATTTAGGACAAGAAAAAGGAAAATCAAGTTCCATGTGCATTTCGTGTACCGTGAGGAGCAGTGCAATGGCACCGTCAGCAAAATTCAGACCGCAGCGCAGAGGGAAAACAACTTCATTTTTGAGAAGTTGCAAATGTCCTAAGAAGTTACAACTCAAAACCAGAAAAAAACAACCCTTCGAAGTTATTTAACAAAAATCTGTGTGCAAAAGGAAAAATTAAAAAAAAAAAAAAAAAACACCCACCTCTGAAACCACAGGTTTTGGTACAGAGCAGAGTGCATGTGGAGAGTAGGACACCAAGGCAGACGCTTCCTGGTGTAATTAATGTCACGCTGTAAAAGTGACCGAACAGCTGTCTGGGGCCAAATAGTCCCTACTTGGTTTACTTCAAGTAGCTGAAGGATATTAATTTATTTTAAAAAATCTTTCTGCTAATTTCCCCTTTTGTGAGCTCAGAAAAAATTTGTGTTCTTGTGCTCTTAGTAATAAGGCTCCCAGAAGAGCCCAAAGGGCATAGGAGGAACCCTGACATCACCTTCCTCCCTCTTTACAAACTGTGTAAAGTAGGACAAGAAGTTACTGATTCAAACAAATTTGTGCTGCAAACATTAAAGGTTTAAGCAACAGTTAAAATAGTTATCCTGAAGGTGACACCTGTTCCCCCTTGCCCCCAGTCACTGCTGGGAATGCCTCACTTACCTTCTAGAACAGTTCAGAGGAGGCATTTCACAGAATCGCCACTCCCCAGCACCTACCAGCTCCTGCTCAACTAGCAGGAGCTGCTCTGTGCTTCTACAGAACCCCAGGAATTAATTCACCTCCTCAAGTGCTGCACAGCTGGGCCCAAGCTCTCCCACCCTGCAAGGCTAACAGCCCACCCCAGTACTTACGTTGAGATGAGGATGGAAAACTCTCATCTCAATTGAGATATTGTCCTCAGTTTTGCCTCTACAGAGAGGAAGGTTCAGGGTTCACCTTGGCAAGTTCTGCACAGCGTGGAGGTCACAGGGGCTTACACCTCTGCAGGAGTTAGCAAATGCTAAAGTAAAACTGCAAGATCTACTGCAAGCACACTGGCCTTGAGGGACAAGTCACTTACCTTCCTCTGGAGTCATCCAAGTGGCCTACTACTTTCCCAAACAGACCACAAAACAAACTGTGACAGCAGAGACAGGAATTAACAACTAACACCACCACACCGCAGCCTCCAGATGCTCTCCCAAGCACTCAAGTGGGGAAATACAGAAAAAAAAAAACTTCAAGAAGTGTCAGTTTTGTGTTACTACGTGGAGAACAAGCATTACACCTGCAGCAAAGACAGCACTGGGTGAAGATTCCAAGCTGGGGCATGCAGAACATGCAACAGAGCATGCAGCTGCAAACCTCCTGTGCTTTAACAACTTTGGTGGTCAGTCACAGCTACTTTAAGTGTCTTGGCATGGCTGGAATTGTGGAGATGCTACAAGGGGAAGTTCAGCACAAAAGTGAAATGAGGATTTAATTCAGTCCTCTGATAAGCATGCAAGTGGTCCTGCAAGGATTGCTGCAACTGCTCTTGGCCAAGTCACACTGCTTGGCCCAAGTCCATTATCCAAGAGAATTCTGGGTGACTTCCAGGACCTTAGTCCCTTCCAGACAAGCCAATGCACCAAAGTCCATGACACGCTGGTGAAGCAGCTTCAGCAGAGAAAGCAAAGTACATCCACCCAACAAGATCTGAAAATAAAGCCAGTGCTGAAACCAACTCAAGTGATGCACTTGGTTACCAGACTGAAGCTCAAAGCGTCCCTAACCTGCCCCATGCTGGGAGCTCTCCTGACTTCCCTGACTTGAAGGCAAAGCAAGAAACACACAACCCAAAGCTGGCATAACAGCAGTGGTTTGCACAGAACACACTCACCAGTTATCAGCCCAAACACAAAATCCTGGGATCTTTCAGATTCCTTTCTCCAAAGCAGGACCTGGGAGACCCAAGCCTGGAAACCCTGAGCACATAAATGGTCTCCAGATAAAGCAAGTGTAAAGCCAGGCACCCACTTTGAATCCTTGAAACCTTTCTGCAGTAATCACACAGCCTCTTTAGGATGACTTGAAGCACATCTTCCCTAAGTTCTGTCACTATTACATCCTGCTTTTCATTTTAAATGGTTTTAATAGGACTTCAAAACTCCTAAAATGCAATTCATTGGCACCCTGCTGTATGGGCATCCAGGGCCAAACACGTTTTCCCTTGTAGATAAATCATCTGTTTGTAGTACCTAAAAGCAGTGCAGAAACAACAGCTGCTATAAATAAATTAGTTTTCACTTCCACACACAATTTGAAGTTTGATTTTTCCCTGAAGAGCTGTTGAGGATCTACTGCAGTTTTAACATCCTAATGCCACAGAAGTTGGTTTGTTGTTTTTTTGTTTTAAATGTAAATACTTCTCACCTCAGTGAAGATATTCCAGCTATGCAATCATTCTGTCTGCATTCACTAGCTGCACAACTGCATTTTAAAATTGGTATTGTTCAGCCTTTCCATCTCAAAATACACTTGAAGGCACCAGTATATGAACTATTGGCCTGTAAAATTTCAGTTCTTAAGAGCCAAGAAGCTCAAAATAGTGTCTGAAATGTCTGACGTTTCTTCTCTGCGCTTCCTTAAAGAGCAACAAGCAGCCTTCCCTATCCCAAACAAATTCTAACCCAGACCCCAAATAGAACACCCAGTCCAAGACCTGCAGGAGCCATGCTCATGGAACCTCAGCTTGGACTGACCTTCCACAGCCACATCACAAACCCCTGAAAATAGGGGAGGAGGAAGGGAGAAAAAACCCAAACTGACAGAATGCTAACTATAGCAGCACTGTTTGTGCTGCTATAAGAACTGAGGTAATAGCAGTGAGTTGTTTCTAGTTTGCTATGTTACACACACTTTCCAAGGAGTATTACCTCAACATTAAAAAACAAACAAACAAATAAACCACAAACAAAAAAACCCAGAACACCCAAACAAAAACCCCAAACAACCCACAACCAAACCACACAACCAAGCAGCCCCCCCCCCACCCCCACAACAGAAGAAAAATTAAGACAAGCTAGTGAGATAGGCATTATTCAAGGATCTTTGCAGCTGACTTCTGCTTCTTAAATTAATATAAAGGAATCAGTTTCTGGTTGTACTGTTGTTTAATGTAGAAATGAAGCATCACAAAAAAAAAAAAAAAAAGAAAATACCTGTTGTGCTTTTTGGCATTTTTTGACTGACCCCTGCAGACCATACAATAAGTTGTGTTCTCCAGAAACAGAAACGGGATTGGAATACAAAATTCTTGACTGGTATAAACAAGTGACTGCCTCAGTTATTGATCAGAGTAAGCCCATTCAAAAGAAGGGAGGGGGGGAAAAAAATTGAAAACCCAAACAAAACAAAAAGAAAAAAGAAAATGGCTGCAGCAAAGAGTTAAGCATTTCTAGTTTTTGCTCGTGGCATTGACATTAATATTTGTCTAAGCTTACTAGGTAAAGACATGCCATCGCAACCGCTACAGAACGTTCACTTCCTAGGCTTGGATCTATTACATGAATATAATTTTGCACTGATCATACATCTAAAATGAAAGATTTCTACTGTAAAAGTGAATGCAGGGGCAGAAATATTAAATTAAAGCCACTGGTCCAAAAGCTGTTTCTAGCAGGCTGGTCCGCTTTTGCTTTTCCTGGTCCTGTTCAGAACGTTAGCACACTTGGTGGGTACCAAGGAAAACTACGGTTGCTGGTCTACTGGAGCTTCTCTCACTTCTAGATGAACACTGGTCCAGTTCAGGATGTTACCAACAATGTATGGTGGTGGTTACTTGTTTAACAACCTGTTGTGGTTCACAGAGTATGTTGCTCTCCAAAGTGGTTTTTGCCACTCATCTTCGTAAGGCAGCAGCCAAGGCTGGGATGCTCTCCCTTCTCTTGCCATCTACCATGAGCATGGCTACAACATGGACAGCAGAGAGACTTTCCTCACGTACTTCTGAGAGCACAGCACTTATCCTTCCTATGCATCAGAAGAAAGCTCTTGATGAAACCTTCCGTTCATAATAAGAATGCAACTCTTTTGAACTCAAACAGTTTTATTTAATGTTTTCTTGCAGACTTTCTGCAAAGTAGCTTCTTTTGAAAGAAGAGAGAAAAAAAAAATAAAAAGAAGGTTTTGGTTTTTTTTTTGGGGGGGATACCAAGTTAAAAATGTGAGCCGAACTAAACATGCCAGACACATGCTGAGAAGGATTTAACACACATTCATCCGGATGGGCACTCTTCAGTAGACTGGACCAGTGTTTCAATGCAAATTCCAGCCCCCAGAGAACTACATGGTTTAGATTTCACAGTATGACTTTTCCCCCTGTAACCTGGAGGAAAAAAACTTAACTGGTTAATTGAGCAAGTTCTTAGCTACTCTGTCCATCAACGTTCTGAGACATCAGAAAAGACTGGACCACTTCTTCAGTGGATTGAGGGCTGGTGCTTACGTCCTCCAGAGCATCTGTGACGGAGAACTGCCGATCCCGCAACCGGTTCCAATTGGCCAAGATATTGTGGTACTCAAAAACCTTCTCATAATTACCAATGGAATTGTACAGTTTAATGAGACCTCTGTAATCATATTCAAGTCCACTGTATCCTTCACCAAAAAGCTTCTTTCCTAAAAGAAAGCCAAAAGCAAACAAAATTAAACAGATGATCCAACTCGCATGGTATTTCTGGTGTCCTTTTTGCCAACAACCTGGAATCACAGAATGGTTTGGGATGGGAACTTCAAGTTCACCCAGTTCCAGCTCCCCTGCCATGAGCAGACATCTCCCCCTAGACCAGGCTGCTCAAGGTCTCATCCAGCCTGATCTTAAAACACTTCCATGGATGAGGTGTCCACAACTTCCCTGGGCAACCTGTTTCAACATCTCACCACCCTCACAGTAAAAAGCTTCTTCCCAATGTCTAGTCTAAACCTGCTCTGCTCTAGTTTCAAACCTCTGCCCCTTCTCCTATCACCACAAGCCCTTATAAAAAGTCCTATGACTTAGAATGGTCTGTGTTGGAAGGGACCTTAAAGATCAGCTAGTTCCACCCCCTACTACCACGGGCAGGGACACCTTCCACCATATCACATTGCTCAGAGCCCTCTCCAACCTGACCTTGAACACTTCCAGGGAGGGAAGTTCTATACCAAAAACCCAAATATCTTTTTAAAAGATCCTGTGTAGGACTAAACCAGTGATCAAATCACACACTACAACACTTACCAATTGCTATGGATCTCAAATAAAGCTTCTCAGCATTTTCATATTGATTCATATCATAGTTATAGAGGGAAGCTAGATGGCCCACTGACAGGGCAACTTCATAATCTTCTTGACCTAGGAGCTGCTCCTTAATCTGAATGGCCTTGATGTGCATTTCTTCCGCTTCCTGTGAGGACCAAAATTCAGAGGTCATTAAGACACCACTCAGCACGCCATAAAGAAAAGAAAACCCAGGAAACTTTAAGGAAACATGACTATGCAGTGGCTGACACTCTGGGGCATTTTACAACAGGCAAGAAGAGAGACAAAATTAAATCAATTTCTCCCAGCTGTTAGCAGACAGCACCACCCTGTTTTTGAAGGCACCATGCATCTAAGTGGTTTATTTTTTTTGCACAAAGCTTTGGAGAAATGAATTCTAAAGCACAAGTTTTCCAACCTGTTATGAAGTGTGGACACCAAAAAATCTCCATTTGCTGTGACAGATTTATAGATGCCTTGCAGATTTTCAGTTGAGACCTTTACATCACTATCATCTCACCTTAAACTTTCTCATGGACTGATACAGTCTTCCAAGGTTGCCATAATGTTTTGCTGTTTGTACATTAAACTCCCCAAAGGCTTTTTTAGCTAACTGGAGTGAGGACAGATGTAAGTCGTGAGCTTCTTCAAGTAACCTCTGCTCAGTCTCCTTGTTGTGACAGTCTATTGCAATCTCCTCCAGGATAAGTGCTGGGCAGAGGAGAGAAAAGCCAACGTTATGGTGTTCCAAAGAGATCTTAACTGGAGGCATCAGAAAGTCATCTACCCAAGACATCTTGGGAGATATCCCATCAACCTTTATGAGAAGCTCCTTTCAAACAAGTACAACCAGATACCAAGCTCTCAATGTATATTCTGATAGTCTGTATTTTTCCTCCCTCCTCCCAAAGTCTTCCAGTTAAAATTTCCAAGGAGTTTTGTTGTGCTGTACAAGTGTGCCAACAGAGAACATCAGGGCCACAGAAGAACACTCCAGAGTGGCCTCCATTTGGAAATAAGCCTCAAGTAGCACTGCCTCTGTTAAGGAAGAGGATTAACTTGTCTAAATGCCTGATTTCCAACAGTCCCAGTAACACAGCTCAGGGTACTACCTTTAACTCTCTTTGAGGATGCCAAGAGAAGATGATCTTCTGGAAGGATGTGAGTGATAATGCCAATAGCACGTTCTGCGTGGAATCTGCAAGAGTGGCAATAAAGCCCCAAGATATGGATGACTTCAGTCAGCAGCTGGCTGATAGCACACAGAAATATTCATGCAACAAACAGATGCTTTTAAATTCTGACTGGAAATTTTGTACCATTTAAGCATATTTTTCTCCATTTACAGAACTCAGCTGGCTGACAGCACCTCACACGATTGTACTCACAGTGCATTGTCAAATTTTCCAGAGCTGTACTGGTGAACATATGAAGAATAAGCCAAGTCTTCATGGGCTGTAGCTACATGTATGTTTTTACCTCCAAATACTGACTGCCGGATATCAAGAGCTGTCTGAAAGAGTTACAAGAAGACATTTCCTTGCTTAATACAGGGGAAAAAAACTCACTAATGGATCTCTCTCAGTGGCAAAAAAGGGGGGGAAAGAGATACACCTCATGGCTCTCTTATTCTGAAGGCCTAAACCTACAGATTAGAGCATAAAAGGGTACAAAATTTGAGGTATAAGAGCAGGGAAACAGTAGGTATAGGAGAAGGAAAAGTATATAAAAGGAGGAAAAAGAAAGCAAATGTCCACAGCTGGATATGTTAGGGTTTTTTTATTTTGGGAGTAGTTGTTCTTGTTTTTCTGGAGGACAGTAATTAAATCCACTACTTTCTATCTCTACAAATTAACAGTGAGTTTCAGGAGGAAGAGTTAAGAGATGATAGTATCAAGTGAGACTGAAGACAGCCACTTGGTCCTGCTGCATACCTGATAGATTGCAACGGATTGGCAGATATTGTCTACGTTAAGCAAGTAAAATCCATAGTCCAGGAGCGTGTCAGAGTATTTGGGGTGCTTGGCTCCAAAATGCTCCCTGTGGAAACAGATTTGTGTTACAAACTGGGGCCAGTTAAGTAGCATTTTAGAAGGTTTTCCTGAGCGCCACTTACCGGGCAAGGTACACTGCGTGTTTGATCAGCTGCTCAGCCTTCTTAAACTCACGTTTCACAACACAAGCCTAAGGAGGATGAAATGAAGCACATGAAAAGGTGCATGCTTGGCACTCATTTCCTCCAGACAATGGCCCAACTGTTAGCTACTTCTCTTAATTTTCAAATATCATCATGGTTACTAAAGGACTTCTTGGTTATTTAAGAAAAGGTCCATAGAAAGCATAAATAAACTTGTATTTTATCCTAGGACTTGCCCTTCCTTTAGTCTGAATCACACAGCAAACCAAACCCTGGGGTTATGGAAGACTCTCAGGTTAACTTTCTCCTGATGTTCATCTCAACAGAATCACAGAATGTTATGGGCTGGAAGGGACATCAAAAGATCATTGAGTCCAATTCCCCTGCCAGAGCAGGTTTTGAATGTCTCCAGAGAAGGAGACTCCACAACCTCCCTGGGCAGCCTGTGGAACAGCTGGAATTCAGTTTTAAGAAGGAAAAAAATCAAATCCCCACAGATATGAAATTGAAGTAGATCAACTGACCACAAGTAACACATCATAAGACTCAAGAAATGCACCTGGTGACCCAACATTCTGGAGGTATGACCTACAATTACCCATTCTTGGTAGCAATTCAGTTAATAGAAGAAACACTGAAGATTTTAAACTCACCTTTGAAGCTTGTCGTAAAACATCCACTACTACTTTTACAGGCAGGCCAACTGTGATTTCCTTCATAGCTTCTATACAGCATTTGTAAGCCTGTGGAACAAAGAGTTACCAGCATAACCAAGCTAGGACTTCACTACCTTGCAACACTAAGAACAACATTACTTACCTGTGAAAAATGAACTGAACATTTCCATAACAATGCCTAACACAAGATCTATATAACTGCTTATGTGTAATGCAACCTGTTCAGCCAAGTCTTAAAAGGCAGACTTTAAAAGGCTAATACTGAATGCCTAAGTGTTTTATACTAGCCCAAAGCATGCATTATTACAATGACTTTTACACAGCAAGAGGCTAAGTTATGATCTTTAAGTAATTCCCATTGTGTTCTTAAGAGGTAAAAGGAAACTGCAGGTCTAGTTAGAGCTAAGTCACAGGTTTTCACCAAAGATTCATGGTCTTTTCCACCTAGTAAAATAAACATTTTATAATAGTTCATCTATACATTGGCAGTTTGAGTCAGTTACCTATCACACACAATTTCCTCATGCTGGGCAAAGGATCATTAAGAACTTGTAGATTAACTTAGAACAATACGCAGTGAAGTCAATGAATCAACTCCTCCTCTGGTACTGCCACACAAGTACCAAAAGAGACCAGGGACTCTGGCTAGAAGGATAACCTAACACAGAGCCGGCCATGGAATGTCCTGAGAGGCTCCATCACCACTTTTCTGAAGATGACCAAACCCAAAATGCCACTCACCTCATCATAGTGGCTCTTGGCAAAGAGCAGAGCGCAGAGCTCACCGTAGAGCGCGGCTTTGTTTGCCTGCTGGCCATGCTTTGCCAGTTTGTCCATGTAAGACTGAGCCAGCTTGAAAGTCTCTTCTCCCAGGTGATATTTACAGTTACCATTCCGAACGTGCAGCAGCCTTGGGAAGAAGTACAGAGAGTTTTACTTCTCAGAAAGCCCAGTATTCCTCACACTGCTGGATTTCATTTCCAAACCCTGCGATACACAGTTATTAAACCCCTTCTACCTCCTTTCCAAAGTATGTTAAACTGAAACAGACCCCAAGTAAGTCCAGACACAGCTCATTTTCATCAACCTCTGCACTTCTGACTCAGACCTTTCTGGCTTTTTTTGTTTGTTTTGAGGATTATGGGGGGAGTCTTCACAAGAGATTCAATCACATCCATTTGACACAATATCCAGCCCTGACTCAGCAGCACCAGAAGAGACTTCTTTGTTGACCCAGTTCACAGCACCTCTAAAATCTCTCTCCCCTGATCCTGCCCCATTCCCAGCTTGCTGCCTTTCCCTCTGAAGGATTAACAGAAGCTTCATCAAACAACAGTCAAATGCAGGCAATAAACCACAGCACTATTGAAGCATACTCCTGTTTCTCTAGAGAAGAAACAACTTCAGCTTCTGGCATCTGTTTAAAACTGAAGTAAGGGATGGGTTTTGTTGTAGGCTGATGCTTGGTTACTTTAAAGAGATACATTAGAACAGTATGTTATCATATTCCAAGCCTGAAGGGCAGAACTGCATTCCCAGCCATGCGGGCTAAGAAGAGCCAGCTGGTCCTTCTCTGCTGCAAACGCCTGCCATGTAGCTTAGGAAATTTTGGTAAATTAACCTTCATTGTCCCTCCTGGAAATCTGTTATTAGACTATGAGTAAGAGAGACTGAAAAACATCAGGCAAGCCTTTATGAATCAGGAGGACAACTAACAGAGAAAGAGAAACAGCTGAAGTGGAGCAGAAGGTAATGCTGCATGGCAAAAGAGGCTGCAACTCCAACTGGGAGCTGCTGTGAGGGTACAGCATTTGGTACCTTTTATAATGTATTGTTTCAGATCTTCCCATGAGCTGTTAAGAGGGGAAGAAAGAACAGTGAGGTTTGTGATCAAATATTTCTCCTCTCTAAATCCATTTACTGTTACTATTTACTCTGAGAATGAATTTACTGTACTCCTGTGCCAGCAAAGCAACACATCTAAGCCTGCCCTATAAATTCAGCCTACCTCTAACATTGTCTCTTCCCACACTTTCCCATTGAAATGAATCACAGAGCACAAAAGGAACCAAATTCACATTCTCACAAGAAGGCAGCAGCAGGCCAGCACACAGCAGATGTCTATTAGCCATGCAAAGGGATGATCAAAAGAGAAGACCTTCAACTCCCCCCTGAAACAAGCTACATAAACAAACACCAGCTTTCCAATGAGAAACACAACAATGTGGCTCAAGAACAGACAGAAAAATAAACAACAGCCACATTTTTCCTTATACAAAGTCTGAGAACTAAACACGATGTGCAAGCTCACTGTGTTCTTGGGCACAGGCAGCAGCAAACTAGCACTCAAGCAACAAGAATTTTAAAGAAAATGACACAATTACAGTTTTGCTCTTTAGGGAAGCTATTTTGCCCACACCATTCAACTGGGAGCTGCTTTGCAACATCAAAAATACAAAGCCCAAATCCCATGTAATGGTATAAGCCAGCAGGGATAGTGCTGCAATTTAGATAAGCGCCTGGGAAAGATAATATCCAGTATCTGGATGCTTCAGTGATAGCGTCTGCAAACACAGAAATTGACCAAGAAAGCCAAGCTAAACCTAACCCAATCCTCCAGGATAAGGGGAGTTTATGTGATCCACTTTGGAGTAACAAGAAATCCTCTATTAATCCAAAGGAATTTCCGAAGATAAAGGCAAGAGGAAGAAAAAAAGGCCTTAGGACATTTATGCTAATAGCTATGAATCTTCTTTGATGTCTGCAGTAATAGCTTTTGAGGAAGAGCTGGCTGCCCCCCCAACAAAATCATTCTCTGAGCATACACACAACATTACACAGCAGCTTAGGAAATCTAAAAGCATCAGAAAATACTTAAGAACCAGGGAAATATGATATGAAGTGAGAGCCAGGTACTTGCTTTAGGTGTTTGTGACTTCTCGTTTAACACATAATAACGAGAGAAAACAAACCAAAAGGAGCTCAACACATGCAGGAACGTAGCATATAAGCTTGTAGGAGACCTAAATGTTCACATTTTCTCCATTTCTTATTACAATTTACTACTGCTAGTAGAAACACACACCAAATTATGTCTAAACACCACAAAACTTGGCATGTTTTAAAACTGCTTTCTATTATTAATGCAATGCATTAAACTTGCAGAGATTGGACTTGGGAGCTTTTAGAATCACAGCAGCCACTCTCCTAGCGTCATATTTTCAAAACCCAGATTTAAATTTTGTTCTCTTAAAACTCCACTGTGATCACAGTGGTGAGAACAAGAGATTCTACAACAGGGATTAGGTGGTAACAAGCAGGTTCTCTTACTGCCTCATGACTTGGAAGCTGAGCAGAATTACTGTTCTCTTTCACAATAAAGTGGTTAAGATTTTACAGAAGAACTCCTGAAAGTATTTAAAACTCTTTATTTCCCCACACATTTCCAAGCAAATGATGCTGTTATTTGATCGTCTGGGAGATGCCCAAACTTAAAGTGGTGTCTCCTCAATTCACACCACCACCCAGAGGGAGGTAGGTGGAGGCCACCAGCTTTCATCACAACAATGCCCATCTCTGCCCAAACACAATTAACATCTCCAGCAGAGTTCATCCTATCACAGAATGCAATTTTGTGCTGGAAGAAACCAATCTCCTTCTCACAACTGCATGGGCTGTAGCCCAGAGATACCTTTTCCTCGCTTTCTTTTTTATTTTTCTCTCTGGAGAAGGAGAAGGAGAGGGAGTTTATTTTTAAGGCAACTTTGCCAGCTTGCCAAACAGCCTGATACAACCAGGCAACTTGTTTTAGACTAATTAGAAGGCAAAGGCCCAAGCACCAGAACAGTGGTGCTATATCCAGCATTCCCCAGTTCTAGGAAGGTGTGTACGTGTGCCAAGTCTTCTCCTGGCACCAGTTCTGGAACGACAGCCTGTGGTAGCTGGCAGGGCAGGACAAGGCCAAGCAGCAGCATTGCCATGGCCTCTGGCTGGCACATGAAATAACCAGCTACTGGCAGAGACCATTAACTCCTCTTGTTTGTCCAACCACAAAAACAAGATGCAGGGCTGTCTGGCAGGAGTTTCCCAAAATAAATTCTGCCTTACACACAAATAAATACAGAACAGACTTTGTTGTTCATTACAGCATCTAAAACCCAGTTAAATAATCCTAATTTAGGTGTTCAAGTGTCTACCTTCAGCACACAGAAGGTGTTACCAACCAAAACCTGCCTGCTTGCTGCAGACTGCATGTGTTACACCAACGCAGACACACCTAAGAAAACTAACAGTGATAACATGAGGCCTCTGGTGAATTGAATCTGAATATTACACCAAAGGCCTTGAGAAACACCGCAGGTACAAATCCCCAGTGCCTCCTAAAGGCAAAATTATTTTCCTAAATTGTGGCTGAAGATGTCTACAAGAATTGGACAAATCAAAATATTTGCCTCATCAGTCAGGTTGCTCAGCATGGAGCAAGAGAACTCACTGGATCTGGAATCAGGAAAAGTGTTTTCCTGTTATTTTTGCTTAACAGTATTTCTATCATTTGTGTTTGGATTTGGCAAATTCTTCCCATAGTATATCTACTACAGCAAATTTAGTATACTTACTACCTCAGTGAACACCAGCATCTAAAATTCATTTCAAAAAAGCAAGGTGCTGGCTCACTCTTACTGTTAACCACAACATATTTTTGCCAGCAAGGCAGAATGATCTTTTTTCCCCCCCACATTGAACTGTGCTGCCAGTTACCCAGTTGAAACCTCAGGGTATTAGTGTAAAACAAACACCTTCTGATCTCCAGCTCGACCCAGGGAAGCATTGCAATGCAGCAAAATACTCAAGAGAGCATCTGAAGCTTGCCAGCTCCAAGGCAGTTGGTAACACTGTGATTATTGTGTATTTCACAGTAAGACATACAGGAATTAAAGGGGAGCTCACCTTACACAACATTCTACGGCACGAAACCAGTGAAGGATTTCATCATGAAGGGTACATAACTGAAGGCAGGAAAGAAATACCTTCTCTGCATCGCTGTACCAGCCTGCATCTGATAGAAAACCTCCTGGAAAAAAAGCAAGGACAAAGAAATTGGAACAGAAAAACATCTTTCTAAGAAAAAAAAGGTGTGATCAAGTCTTGTAAGAGACTATTTAGTTTGTAGAACTGCATATGGCAATCTTGTCAAGGTTCAATCCTCCAGTTCTGAACTAAAAAGGGTGAAACAGAACAATACTCCTTCACCTAAGGGTGACTTTTTGGTTGGTTTCACATAGTCTTCAAACAGTTGTCTGTCATTAAATACTTACCAATATTAAAATTGCTTTCAGGAAAGTAGCAATTTCTCTTATTAGTATATTCCAATAAGCCTTAAACTACTCCAAAAGTTTAAAATATTAAGCATCACGTGTAAGTGTATGCTTAACCCAAACCATGGAAAATAGCCAATGACAAGCCCATGTATTCTTAAGATACTAAAATCAAATCTATTTTTCTAAGGAGACCAAGTAGTCGTCTAAAAAGATACATTCCAAACACACAAGTGTTCTTTAAAAAGAAAACACATGGGGGGAAAAAAAAAAAAAATATCAACATCAGCTTAAGTGAAGCTTGTCTGAAGGAAAGGCTCGTGCTTGAAACAGTTTCTCATCACCAGTTACCTAAAACAAACCCAATCTGGATTGCTTTTTCTTTCACAGCAGCATCTGACTCTGCGATGTAGGAGCACCGTCTGCTGAAAGAATAGGCCAGTACAGAAGCAACTTTTACTCCATGGTCCATCAAAGCCTGGAAACAATGATGAAGCAGATGTCTGAAACAAAAGGAAAAAAGAGAATTTGATTGCACATGAAGTTTTTTAAAACACTGCAGTCGGTTGGCTCTTGAGTGCCATCAATTCAGATGAGAAGCGATTCAGAGAACTAACTCCAAGCCTCTCTCAAAGCAAACCCAGATGAACTCAAGCACAGTTGTCAGTCTCAGGGCTAATGGATCACAGTTGTGGGGTGAGCCAACAAATAAAGCCAGCACACACCACGTTCTGTACAAGGACACCCTCCACTGTAAGCACAACATGAGCTACCCACACAATATTAATGCAGGAAAACAACATTTTCAGCTAAAACTTAGAGAGGAGAAGCCTCAAATCCAGCCTGACTCTACAACTCCCACAGAAACTGTGGATAAATGAGCACTGACAAAGCCATTAACGTCACACACACAAACAATGGGAGGGACCTACGTCTATAGACTCAAAGCTTATTCTGGTTACAAAGAATCTGAGCATAAAGTTGGAATATTTTATGACAGGAAAAACTCTTTCAACTGGGACAATCTTATCAGCTTGATAGTCTTTCACTTGGCCTTTGCTACAATAGTAAGAACAGGCAGAGGAATGTTGCTGCTCAGGGCCTGCCTGGGCATTGATCAGTTGGTACAGAGGATCTGGGTTCTTTTGCATAATTTTTTTTTTCCTCCTTTTTATTTTTGTGGGTTTTGTTCGTTTGTCTGTTAGTTTGGTTTTGTTTGGGGCTTCTTGTTGGTTGGTTAGTTATTATTTTTCTCTTCTTTAAAAAAATTGTTGTCTTTATGCCAACCCAAGATTTTTCACCCTTCCAATTCACTCCCCCTTTCTCCTCAGGTTGGTGGGTGAAGGGCTGCATGGTTCATAGCTGCATACTCTGGTCACACCATGACACCTGCCTATGTAGCAATAACACAGCAAGCAGTCAGGAGACCAAAGACCACAGGTAATTTAGTACATTTATTCAGAAGTTTCAGTTGTTTTATTTACTGAGACAGAAAGAAAGAAATGCTCTGACTTAGAAGTTCATCTGTACTTCTAAGAAGATATTCTTATGGTTGTTAGATGGTCTAGCAAGACCAAGAAAATTAGAGACATCTTCCAAATTCAAAACCTAGATGAAGAGGTGAGGGCTGAAATGAACATTATCGCTGCTTTACGACACTTACCTTTTATCTAAAGCTCGTAGCACCTTTGCAAAAACTTCTAGTTCACAAAATTCACTACCCAGCTGGCATAGGCGGCCCTGTTGGTAAAGCTGAAAGGAAAACAGAAGTGAATTTGAAAAATTTCAGACCAAGTTCTTCTGGGAAATTTAGCTTCACAGAGAAGCTGACTCAGGATGAACTCTAGACTTCAAACTGCTGAAACACAACAGGTTAGTAAGTAAGTTTCATTATCTCCACACAGCAGCACAACTTTGGTGTCTAAAATTAGAGCAGAGAAGCTCTGAGAGCTCCACAGGTGCTTTCAAGCTGGTTTTATCTACAAGTGTATTTCCAAGTATCTGCTATACCCACCTGCATCATAAAACACTGCAACAACTAAGCTAAAAAGCTAAGACAGAACCAAAACCTCCTGAAAAAAAGCACCACAATTAACAGCTTCTTTGAAACCAAATGCTTTGAAAACCTTTTGAAATGCCACAGAACCTAGCATAAAGCAGCTCAAGCAGGTTTTATGATACGTGAATAAAGCCCAAACCCACAAGTTCTGGGTATTGGTGTCACTCTTGACAGAGCTAAAGCCAGGCCCCATTAATATCTGAGCTAATGGGAAAGATGGAGAAAATGGGAAAATTCCAGCGAGTCTGTTCATGCATTTGTTGCAAGTGATGGTGAGTTTTACATCCAAAGTGATCTGTATCTGCAGATAAACCAAGGGATCAGTTAGCTTCTTCATGAAACCCCAGCCACAGAGACAGTTCATGCAATGCTTGGTTAAGCAGCAGAACCACTTGCCACGTCCTGCTATAAATACTGAGAATTTACATAGCTACAAAAGGGACTGTGCCAACCTATGGCAGAGAAGTCCACGGTGGGCCACTAATTCCTGGTGTCTGGAAGCTCCTGAACCACAGATGACTGAAAGCAGAATAACCTAAGGAAGTAGCACCACACACTTGCCATTGTCACTATCACCAGCCTCTGCTAGAGGCACAGCACGGGATCACGCAGGGTTGTTCCAGTATAGCCATTTATTATTTCAGATGTTCCACAAAAATAACCAAAACCACCACCCACCCACCCCCTTTAAAAAAAATTCAAATAATTCTGTGAGGCAGTAACTTAATGAGGAAAAAAGAAAAAGCCACTGGCTCACGTCTCACACACTTTTCCCTGAAAGCTGTATCTTTCAACACAGGCCATCCAGGATCCAGTTGTTCTTCTGTGGTACCTTTGCCATGTGATGCAAGGGTCAAAAAACTGCTGGTAGACACAAACCTGAGCTTCAGGAGCACACAGGGAAAGCACTGCTACGCTGCACTCTGAACACCCCTGGGCTTGGTCCAGACACCCAAGCAAACACTGTCCAAAATGAACATGTTCATGCCCAGAGCAAGACTCTCCACACTGTCTAAGCAGGTTTTACAGCTATGAGAAACTCTGAAATGAGTGCAGCTACCCTTATGTAAGAAAAATTCAGGTTGAAAGAACACATTATTTAGAGATGCTCAATTACAAATTGAGTGGAAGTGTTAATATTCCTCTCTGTTTTGATAATGACTTTGAAAACCTTTTCATTGATAAGCATCTTATGTCTGCTTCACCTTTTTCTCCACTAACACTGGAAACAGATGAATGATATCCAAAACAAAGCATGTGAGAACATGTCCTCCAGCCAGAGATTTAGTTTTGGTTAACTCTTCTTATCAAAGCACATGAGACCAATCCTACGGCACAACAAGTTCATTATTTTAACAACAGAACCTACGAAGAAAAAAAAACAAAAAAACTTCAAAAAATACTTTGACCTAATAATGTCAATTGCCAGCAATGAAAGTTTTCTTTTTAGCCATTTATTTTGCTGAGGGGATAAAAAAAAAGAAGAGGAACTCTCTTAAAAAACAGCACAAGCCTGCATGCAAAGTTACTCCTCAGATAAAATAGTGCCATGTCCCTGTGCTTCAAAGAGATCAGAGTTTTTTTCTGAAGCTATATTCTCTCTGGCAGCAAAAGAGCATCCAGTCTGCTGTATTTAAAAACTACAGTCATGGTTAAGTGTTCTCATTTCCTTCAGCACAGCTGTCTTATGGTAACTGTTCTCTAAACCCTAAAACCTATTTTCTGCCACTAAAAAAAAAAAAAGTCTTGCCTTGTATTTCATGCCCAGAATTGAAGGTGGACATCTTATTAATAATTGCTGAGATCATTTTTGGAAGAAACTAAGACACATCCCCAAGCTGTTTTGCCAGCATTTCAGACAATCACAAGTACTATCACATGTTCAACAACTGGGCTTTCCATCAAGTACCTCATCACTTCCCCTTGCAGTGTGCCAGCTAAAATCTCACAGCCTAACCTGATACTGGCTTACAACACACCAAGGGCAGTGTGAGCTTTTAAAATCAATGTATTCATGAGGTTACATAAACACATCTTGTAACATGCCCACTGTTACACGGGATTCTTCAACACCCTGGTGGGTGGGAGGGAGGGGGAAGGACCCTAACTACAGCCTCAATTTGGATACATCAATTGTTTCAGGCATAAGTCAAATTTAGCTAACAGCACAAAGTTACAAACCTGCTGTCTGCACACCTCTAGCCCCAATTCACAGGTTAACACCTGCACCATTCTGGCATGCAAACTATTCCTCAACATCTTTGTAGCTGGTATAACCAGAGATACAGTACGCTTGGGACATTTACCACACTCTTCAGCCCCTCCCTGGATGTACAGACAAGCATTTCTAAAGGAGCTAACTCAGCTTGAACTCCCTTGAAACTGTTACAGCAATAATTTCAACCCAAATCTGACATGGAAATAGTGAGCATACGTCAAACTGTGAAGCAATTCCAGGAGATTCTGTAACACTCATTTGTCCATTGAGAAGCAGTTGCAAGCACTGAAGAAATGCTTCTCTTGTTAAAGCTCCAGAGTCAAAAAAAAATCCTGACCACAAGCCTTGCCACATAACACATTAAAAAAAAAACCAAAACAAAATAGTGATTCAGGAAAAACATGCCCTGACGAGAACGGCAGAGACTTGGACTTCTGAAGAACAGTTCTTCAGAATAAAACGTCTTCTGAACACAACATATTTGGGGCTTAACAGAGATTTCTTTTTTCTTTACCTACGGAAATGCAAATGAAAGCCTACAATATGACTTCCAGCTTCGTCAGCTCAAACTGACATGTTAATTCTGCACTGAAGACAGGACAGAGGGTATAGGTTTAATATACAGACATCTTAGTACACAGATGCACAACTGACCTGTTTTGCATAGCTGTGGGAAAACCACCATGACCCTCCTTCAGCATCTAGGTCTTCAAATTCACTTCCTAACACATCCATCTACAGTCAATAGCTGCATGCAGTCCCAAATTAAACACATTAATAACATTACCTTGTAACTTAGCTATTATTATTTCATCATAGTCATGCAAGAACTTGTCCATTTTCTCCCTGTGGACAGATTAAGCTGAGCTCTAACTGCTTTCTAGCAAACCCCTGAAAATAAAGACAAAGATCTGATCGGTCACCAGCAAAAGCAAAACCGTAAGACATGAGAAAAAGCTATCCAGTATTTGCATCACTGTGTATAAGCACAAAAGACTTCTAAACATAATGAAAAAATCATTAAAACAAAGGTGTTGTTGGTTCTGGGTTGTTTTTAAGCAGCTGGGGATTAGCCAGTTGTAAAAAAACCTTCAGAAGAGGAACTGCAGCATACACAACCCAAAAAATATGTTCCCATTTGGAAGAGGACTGAAAAATTACTATGGATATTTGAGTAAGGATTAAAGATAGAAGGAATTCCAAGGACCTCCCCAGCATGTTCAGTAATGTCTAATAGTGTAATGAAGACTACCATGCCAAATTTGGGAAGGACTCTACTCTTAAATCGACCATCAGCAGTATTTGAGAGAAAGAAGTTTGGCGACAATCACAATCTCCCTTCCCTGATGAATAAGGAAGGAAAAAGTTTCTTTTTACCAGTGCCCTGAATCAATTTGTGGACAAATGACTCATTACAGACAGGGAGGAGGGGAACAGGCTCGTATTTCTAACAAATTATTTTCTAAGTACATTTGATTCTTTTCAATCTATTTCAAAACCACCTACGCAGCCTCAGGACAAGTGCTAGTTCTAGTGGCTATTGTTTAGGGCATAAAGCAGCAAACTTTACAGCTCTTCTTTGGAAACACAATGCCTGTTACTAGCTGATCTTTATGAACCTCAACCAAGTAAACAACTAGGGGAAGAAAACCCAAGCTTATTGAACAAGCCTAACTTCAGAGACAGCTTTTGCAGCCCACTGCTTTCACACACCACACATTTCTCCACGTCTTCCCACCCGCTCCACTTCCTGTACCAGATCAGCAAAGCTTTCTGCTTCACATCTAGAGTCCAGCACAAGGGATAAAAATCTAAGCCTGGCAGTCACACACACGTATGGTTCTCTGCAGCAGTATATGGGGAAACCCAGTTTGAAATTAAACCAATAAAAAGGAAATAAAATCCAATATGAATTATTGTTTCAATAGGAGCTGAACCCCACTGTTCATGATGTGGCTTCGATATCTGAACTATGGTAAGTGTTACAGTCCATAATAAGGTCTAAGAATAAAGACACTGAAATACAAGTGAGGCTAGAACACATCAGATGAGAGAGTATGTCCTATAATGGTTAAAAAAAAAAAAAACAACAAATCAGAATAAGGTAAGAAACCACAAGTTTCAAATGAGTAAAAACGTTACAGGGAAGAACAGTCAGTTCTAATCTAAATTTAGACTGTAAAATAAGGCATGTGTGAAAATGAAAAGCCATGATAATTGGAAAAAAGCTCATGAAGTGGTGATTCTCTTGAACTGTGAGGCTTTAATTTAGAATGCTGATAGAAAGCTACAATTGAAATCAAGCAGCATTTGGTGAAGTCCAGCTGCACGCACTGCTCTGGAAGCCCAGCCAGATGATCAGAATGCTTGTACGTGTGTGGGCACACATGCAGAAATCATGATTGTTTCCTACATATTCACACAATTTCTGCCTCCCCACAATACAGCAGCACAAACATAAGTAAGTCTTTGTGAGGTCACACTGATCAGTCACAGCAGAAGCGCTACAAAATATGGCCCAATCGCTCCGGGATTCTTTTGCCTCTCACACATTGCTTATGACCTTGTTTGTACTTCTCTGGACAGAAAACCTCAAAACCAAAGCAGCACAGTTACACCTCATTTCAGCTTCTCATCCTCACTCTCCTCAAATACCCAGGAGACTGAAGCCTTGGGACACGACAGTTTTTTATTCTACTTCGTAGAAATTATGCTTATAATGATTCCTCATCAGTAAACCAAATCTCTACTGCAATGCAGAGAATGGAGGCTTTACAGCTTGTTGTGATCAGTCAGCAAATTCCTGTTTATTCTTTTTGTTTGGTTTGAAAAATGCCCAGAAGTGATACAAGAGTTTTTATGAGCCCTGCCTGTTCTTTTGTGGATTAGCAGGAGACTGTGAGGAGACATTCCTGCAGCTACACTCATCCTTAGAGAAGCTGGAGCTATCAGGATTCAAACTCAGAATCTGGTATTTTTATTCACATCAAAGTAGGAGCATTTCAGAAGCTTCACCTACCAAGGAAGAAAAACCTTTTAGGTTTTGCCTAAAAAATGTAATGCAAAGCAAGTCAGTATAATGCAGCTACTAAAGGTTATAGGTCTGCACCAACAAAACCCATGTAATCACCAATTGTTCTTGTGGTTAATGATCTCATCAGAAAACATTCTAAGAACATTAGACCCAAATGATTTTCAAGAAAAGTCAATGTGAAAAAAACCCAAAAACACATAATCCAGAAAAGCCAAAAGTACAACAAACAATGACGTTCCACGTCCTAGATTGCCCTGATAGTGCCTACCTGCACTAAACACAAACTCATGGAGAAGCATCTCCTCAGAAGTACCATGAGACCCAGAGAAATGAAGTAACTGCACATAACAGAACATAAAGCTGAGGCAAGAAGAAAGAACTGAATTCTGTAGAGGACATTCACTGGGCAGTCAGCAGACTAGCTAGTTCAGTATCTTCTATTAACAGAAACTACATTCTTTACATCAATTCCCTCCCTCAAAATTCTAACTTCTCAACGAACTACAAAGAGTTGATTTGATTTTCCTCATCCTGTGGTTTTTTGGGTTTTTTTTAGGACTTAGTTTATTCCAGTCATAACCTACTTTTTAATGCAGAATCTTGGCATTTACAAATGCTGCCTACCTGTCAGGCATGCCCTGTTTTAACTTTGGCTTCTAAACACTAAATATTCTCTCTATCTCCTCACTCCCCCCAAAAAACAAAGAAGAGACCCTAACTAGTTCTACTAGGAAACACCACCACCAAGATACACATAAAGCTGGCAAAGAGACAAAGGAAACGAAACATGATATGCTTGCACATTTATTTCCCCCCTCAGATACAGGTGTTACTTGTACCACTATTTGTTATTAAACTCTTTAAAATACAGCTGTGATTAGTAAGACATTTAAGTATTTTTAAGCACAAACACAGACATTAAAATTTCCAGGATATCCTTTCAAACATTGTGCTCTGCCACTATTATTTTACTAATGGTTGCAAGGATAAGTCAAACGTCGCTTGAAGTAAATCCAGTAACACCCTGCTCAACCAGCACAGGTTTGTTGTTTTACTGCAGTCATGATTATTTGATATTGCCTTTTTTTAAGCTTTAGTCATTGTTCAGGAATGCTACAGAAAGATAAATGTTTAGTAATAGGAACCTGCCTGCTCCTGTCACCTTGTAGCAGAACCCATTTCTTACTAAGCCCCACAACAAAGACCACTCTACAACTATCCTGGCCTTGAAAATTGCAAATTCAGAGGTTTATAAAGCATGTCCTAGAAGTTAACAATTCTGGAATATGCAGAATTACAAGTAACTGGATTTGTTAAGCAATGAGAAATAAAGGCAATATATTATGGCAATACAGCCAAATACTGGAGTAGAGGGTACCTTCAGAAAAAACAACAAAGATCAAGACACAGCACAGGCATTTTCCTTCCTTTTAAGAGCACAGTGAATATCTCTGTTGTTCTCATAGCAGTGCCTCCTACCTTTGTCATCATCAGAGTGAACAGGTCAGTAAATGTTAAATTCAGGTGTTTATACAAATGATAAAAATGCTGCTACCTTTTATTTTTCAGAAAATCAGTGGCAGTTTCTCCAGTATCACAAATGAAGAATACCTGGATAACAAACCATTACTTACAAGTTAGATGAGGAACACTGGAAACCTTTTTATTCCTTTTAATAACTGCAGCAAGGAAGAGGTTTTTGACTTTTTTCAAGGTCTAAAGGCAAGTATATTCATGCATATCCTCAACTACACACCACTTTTCCTGAGCTGCCTTTAAAGAGTCAGTACCTATTCCACAGGATACTAACAACTAACACCCCTTCAACACAACAGTAACCACCACCACCACCTAGTCAGAACGAAGACTTAAATCTTCTAGATTTTATTTCTTTAAAGACTGTTACTAACTTTGGAAATTATACTTCTGCTTTCAATAACTTGGTAACTAGGATGTACTGAATATAATTCACCAACCTGAAATGGTTTTTAACATGCAGGTGATTCTAAGAATTGTATCCAGAACCAAACCAATGAAACAATCACCAGAGACACGAGATGAGTGTCCAAAGGTAATGCTGTCCTCATTCTAACCTAATTCAGCCATGTCACATAGCTGTAGCTATCCAAACACAGAAAACAAGAACCAGTTACTAAGTGTTGTGTAGGTGCACAGAAAAACATCACGGTTTCAAAAGGCTTGTAATCTGAGCTGGGCTTCAGGGTACTCTGCAGGTAGACACCTCTGCAGATAAAGCATCATTTAGGAAGGGCTGAGGACTTCCTCACTTCCACGGTTTTAGTTACACTTATGGATCAGCCAATCTGAATGTGACATAAAAAGGGTAAATTCTCCTACACAGAAAACCACTGAAGACATGAAGGACCTGCCCACTGTCGGCAGCAAAGTCCAAACACTCACTGCACTGTGTGCTTTTATTTATTCTGTATGTGGACACCTCATAGATGCAAATTCCTACGAAGAATACAGGTACATCTTACACATTCCACCTTATCCAAGGCTGTCCTGTTGCAAAGCACAGAAATGATAGGAAAAGCAGCACAAATTACTGTCATTAACAGAAGATATACTGGCTAGTAATTAGCACAACAGAAACAGCATTTTGAAGACAAGGATGCAGCATGTTTTTTATCATCTGCGCCGCAAGACAATGCACCAATGTACAAAAGCAGAACAAACAGATTAGGAAGTCTCTTTAGAGGTCAGACATACTGCTCCTCTTTTTATTATGGAACAGCTTCATATGAATCCAATTCAGTGCAGCCACTGAAGAGTGCTAATAAAAGGCTAATAAGTCAAGGATCCATTAAGCTCACTTACAGATGAGCTTTTAAACAATCTGGGAATAATATATCCTTGGATATTTCTGTCATTTCATGCCTTTATAAGCCACAGAGCACCCTCCTTTTATCTGAACATCAAGACACACAATGGCAAGGAAGTTTGTCAATGGTCATGCCACCAGCAGTTTAAAATAACCCCCAAAATAGTTTTCCACCTTGTCAGTTCCATATCTTTAGTCTTTATCTGATGACTGCCACATGCCAACCACACCATTATCTGTGAGTATGCTCACATGTGGTAGAAAGGGGTTTGCAGGTTTCTCAGCACGGAAGGCAGACGAGTAATAGCAAATATACAGAAAATATAGGTGCCTGCTTCAACACTGCAGGAACAATTTCCCCACCTCTAGCGAAGATCAGCTTTCCTTGCTACACTGCTACTCTATATACATAGGGCAGGCCACTACCCTCGGTTCATAACGACTGGTCTGAAGAATTACTTCATTTAGCACATCTTGGATTTTTAGAAATTTACTGCCAGAGGAAAGAAGTCTTATCCCCCATCTTAGCTTTTTCTTTCCTGAAGAATGCTCATTTCCAGCCGTTCCTGGGTATGGATGAAATGCCTTTTAGTGGACAATAGAAATTAATGGACCATCTCAGTGTACCTTTAACTCCGGATAGTTTAGAGCTGAATGAGAAGCAGCTCTTTCATGAAAGAATAATTTAAGGCTAATAAACTGTATCATTAAGCTAGTCTCAGATCTTTCCATCTGGTTCCTACCAGATCATTAAAGGTGATACAGGAGCATAGCAAGCTACCACTGTGGCATCACCCTCTCCATTAAAAAAAAAA
>VWZI01004541.1:1359050-1384703 GCA_013396835.1 Psilopogon haemacephalus | reverse complement strand
GGCCACGGCGGGCGGGAGGCGGCCCAGTTCGCCCGGGAGAACCTGTGGGGCTTCATCAAGAAGCAGAAGGGCTTCTGCTCGGCGGAGCCGGCTGCGGTCTGCGCGGCCCTGCGCAAGGGCTTCATCGCTTGCCACCGGGCCATGTGGAAGAAGCTGCGTAAGTTACAAGCGACCGGTGCCCTGCAGCCTCCCCCGCTCCCTTCTCCTCCCGCCTCGGTCCCCGCTGGGGCACGTAAAATGTGGCCGGCCCGCGGCCTTTCCGCCCGGCCGCCGCGCCTGGCCGCGACTCTCCCCTGGGTTCCTCTTCTGCTTTCTACCGGGCCCTGTAAAGAGAACTAATGGGACAGCAAATTCCTCTCTCCACTTGCGTCCCACGACATCACCCCAAGGCGTCGGTCTCTCCCTTTTCCCGTAAGCTGCTATTCCCCGAGCGTGGGACGTCCCGCTTTTAGCCGCCTTTTCCGCCCGGCCCTCCCGCACTATTGTGAGGTGCGTGTTCCAGAGCCTCTCCGCCTGGGAGCTGGGCACCCGCGCAGCGTCGCTACCGCCTGTCTGCAGACAACTGATGGCACTTAAAAGCGGCATCTGAGCTGAGCTGTTGAACCAGTTAATTCGGCAAAGCAAGTGAAAAGAGAGAGCGAACACCGGGAAACAGAATCAGGGGGCGAGGACGCGTTGTAGAATGATTACGTTGCGTAGCTGAAGGTGGTGCGGTTACTGAGTTGCAGTTTGTTTTCAGTCGGCTCTCTGGTCTCCAAATTCGGTTTATTGGGAGGTCTTTATCTTGTTGCCTGGGGGAATTGCACAGAACCGCCCCTTAGATTTCCCTTGTCCAGAGTATCATAGAAAGGAGAGAGAGAATAAAGGAGAAAAAAAATATCTAGCAAACTTAAACATGCTGCGACAGTGTTTTTCTCCCTAACTGTGCGTTGATACCAATTGTTTCTGTCGAGCCCTGATGGCAGGATTTGAAATGTGACTGCTTCCTAAAGGGCGGCCGTTTGCTCATTGTGTTGTTTGAGCGTTGGGGAGTACGCAGTGTAGCCGACAAAACAGACACCACGCTCGAAAGAAGTAGAAAACCCCTTGAAGATTTTGCTGATTGATTGTTGTAACTGCAGTAGGCTAGAAGTTGAGGTCCTGAATAGGTAAGCGGAAAAGAGAGGAGGGTGACAGTAATAATTTTTGTACTCTTCCTTCTCGCTGATATCTGATGAGACTGCAGAATTGAGTTTCTTCCTCGTGGTAAGGTGCAGGTTTTGTTGGTTTTATGTAATGTGTAGAGCACGTGTGTATCGTGTATGCATTTAGGTACTCAGGCCCCAGAAAGGGAAAACAAAAGAGCAGCGAACAGCTTATGAAGCCAGACAGGCAGGAGTGAAACGTGGTAGAAGTAGATTAGAAACACAGACAGTGACAGTCGGGCTTGGGAGGCAAACAAGCAAGAATTGCACTTAGAGCACCGCGGAGTTTCAACGAAGTGATTCATGAAGGGAGGGATTATAGTGTCAAAACAGTTTCGTTTTCCCTTTTTTTTTTTTTTCCTTGAATAGCAAAACAGAAGTTGTGCAAGTGTCAGGCACTTGAAAAGATACAGGGGAAGAAATAACAAGGTTGTGGACATGCTGATACGGGCCAGAAAGGAAAGGGTGTGAGTTTCATAAGCACCAGAACTTGATCACAGCCTTGATGCTGGGGAAGGAGTGGTACACGACATTCTAGGCTGCAGACTTGCATGATAAGAAGGAAGATGTGTGAATAGGGAGAGATAGTACAGGAGAGAAAGATAAGGAGTTTTCTACTCCTACTTTGCCTGATCTGTCGCTGTTACTGTGTGTGCATATGAAATGCAGTGAGGCGAAGTGACAGAATGCAGGAAACACTATTTTAGTAAGGAGTGTTTAACAAATAGTTCTTGGGCTGTGGTGCCACTTTAGCTTGTTGTGAGAAACAACATAGCTCTGACTGAGCATTTGATGACAGTTGTAGGTAGTGTACGTAGTAAACTTCTACACAGCATGTTTGGTCTTTACTGATTGCTGCTCTGTGTGAGTAACAGCTACAGTTTTACAGAACAGAAGCTTTACTGTGTCTACTTTATAACTTCTCATACTATGTTATGGAATTGCAGTGCAAATCTAGTAAATAATTTTCCCTATCTTCCTACCTAAAGAAGACCTTTAACTGTGTTTTGGTGACACTGTGGGCATGAAAAGGAGTCTAGGCACTTTGGTGTCTTGAAATGAGGCAAGAGAGTGAGATGGGTTTTTGGAGCCTTTAATGCACCAGTTGATGGCCATGGGAAGAGGATCTTGTACTCAGCTGCTTTATTAATTATTGGAAGTTGTGGGGTCAACCCAGTGGCCATCTCCTGTGATAGAGAGGAAATGTATTGATGATGAGTGCCAGAAAAATCAGACCAGAAAAATACCTCTCTGTCATTGCTAAATTTTTTTTTGTGTTAATTGTATAGTAGTAAATGTTAATTATATAGTAGTAAAATTATCTGTACTAAAGAGTAATTTCAGAGTCAGGTTGGATGGGACTTTGGGCAGTCTGGTCTAGCAGGAGATGTTCCTGCCCATGGCAGGGAGGTTGGAATTAGATGATCTTTAGGATGCCTTCCAACTTAAACTATCCTGTGATTTCCAGAGCAAAAGTTCTAATTTGAAGCCTGTTTCTACAGCTGACAGTGGCAGAAAAGATGTTTCCAAGAAGCACACTCAGAGGGTCCTAGATTTTTATGGGACTTGTACAGGTTTGTTTCTTTGGTAGTTCACCATTTGTGTAGCCAAGAGCTTGTTTTCAAATGTTTTATTTAGCTTTAATAGCATTAAAAGCATTTTTTTCAGCATTACTAGTTAGAATTTAGCATATTTCTGCTTTGGTTATAACTCTTCCCATTAAATTTAATTGAAATAATGAAAGTCAAATAAGATCTTCATCTCTTCTGTAATAGCAAGGTTTGTTTTTTTTTTTTTGGCAATTTTCACTGCCATCATAATTTCAGGATTATGCTTGGAAATATTTAGGATTATATGTACATGTTCTTGCCTGAAAAGGACCAGACCACATGGCCATCCAGATTTTCAGACTAAGCAAATTGCTGTATTAAAAGTTCATATGCCATTTCTTTTTTGAAACCTGAATAAGAATTTTTGAATCAGACTGTGTGATACTGTAGTTTGACTTAATGTATATAAACCCAGAGAACTCTCTCCAGTCCCTCTGACTGAGGAGGGGTGAAAACAGGAGTAATTGTAAGTTGGGTCTAAACAATTTGCAGTCCTGGAAAGCTGAGTGGATTTGTCTTTTGAAAGCGGTCTGCTGTTAGAAGGAACGAACTGGATTTCAAATGTGATGCTTCAGATGGCGTGAACACTTAACATGCATTCTTTTTTTTTTCCTTGGAAGAGTGGGAAGTGCATCTGTTAAAGTGGAAAATGTGGCATTTTGTGGGCAGGTATTGTGAGAGCCTGTGACAGGCAGTGTTGTCAGTGCCCCGCTAGACGCACTTGAGGGTTTGCTTCCTACTCTCTGTTCCCTGAGCTGGGTCAGTGTGTGCTCTGCACTGGTCCATGAAGGATGTTCTTTACAGCTCTCAAACCCTCTAGCTGTAGTGGTGTCGTACCCATCTTGGGAGGTATCAGTGTTCCTAGTACAGAGCATAATGATTCATGGCAGCAAATACAGAATTAGGGATACAGGCCCATGAGGAATCTTTGCCTATCTTTGTTTTCCTAGAGGGCTACCTCGAGGTATTTCTCTACTGCTAAGTCTGTAGAAGTGATATGTCACCCCTGAACGTTTCAGGTGTGCCTCTCAAGTGTGAATTTAGTTTTGAGAGTTTGGTTGTGATTTCAGAATTTCTTTGCGTGTGTCTATTTGGTGCAGCACAAAAAATGGGCACAGATTTGCTGTGACCTTACTGAAGTGAAGTTTAAACTCAAAAGGGGATGGTGTTGAATATGGTTAACTTTGAAGGGATGTTACTAATGCCAATTATTTGTTTAAGGAACAGCTTGTGTTTTGATTGGAGCTGGTGTGGCCAGGTAGGGAAGGAAGTGTCAATGTGTTTATTGAAATAAGAGTGGCAGCTGGAGCTGATGTTTCTACCAAAGCAAGAGTTTAATGTGCTGTTATCTTAAGTGTTAATTAGTATATGTCCTCTGTTAATTTGTCAGAGGAGAAAATGCCTTTTGATCACACCTTACCTGTTAGGCTCTTGTGCTATCTTCTAAAGGAAATAGAGGGCTAGTCAGAATAACATCTTATCTTGCACTCTACATCTAAATTTTTATTTTTTTTTAAAAAAAGGTAACAAAAGTAGTCTTCAAAAATAGCATTTGGTGGTTTTTGAGGGCTGTGGTAGTATGTAGAAAAAAAAATTCAGGAAGGAGGAAAAGTTTCTTGGTGGTACTATACTATTCTGTGTGTGTTCGGTTTTAGGAATTCCATATAGTTTGCACTAAAATGTTTATTATTATTATTCCAAATGAATAAAGGGAAAGAAGATGCAACCAAGTCAGATTTCTTGAAGCAGTTCCTGTCCCAGGCAGCAAATGGCAAGTCCAATTTGCCAGCCAATGTGCCAGCTATAAAACCAGTTGAGTTTATGGACACAGAAACTGAGAAACTGAGTACAGGGTGGGGTTTTTTAAAGTAGAGAAAAGTTGGTTTGGAAAGAGTCTTCCTGCTTAAGTGGCAAGACTGATACAAATATACTGATATGTTGAGGAATTGGGTAAGTGACTTCAGTTTTACTACCGGAGTTGGGAAGAAAACTCAGGAGTTCTGGCACTTTGGTTAATTTCTGATGATGCACAGCCTCTAGAGAAAGGAATATCCTTTGCTATGTGTAATACATAGGTATAAACAAGACATAAACTAAAATCCCTTGACAACAGGCAGACTTAATTTCTGGTTCTGCTGGAGCCTAAAACTCGAGGCTGCTGCATCATTCTGTTTCTCATAAGTGGGTGATTTCACTCTCTGTGCTCTTTGTTCCAATAAAGACTGATTTGACTCTCTAATATATTTTATTGCTATTGAGGGGTTGTTACACTGACAGAAACTCATTAGTTGCAGCTTGTTTTCTGTGAAGTGCATGGCTGAAGTCCTCATTACCACTTGGCATCCTCCCTCATTTGCTTTCTATTTGGAACGTGTTAGATTTACTATCCACGGTTAAAATTGCTAGACAAAGTACTTCCAATAAGCTGACTGAATGCTCATGTTCTTGAAATAAAGCTACTCCTAGGGAGAAAGTCACTTTTAGTATTCAGAACACAAAGTTAGAGCTGTGTTAGAACTTAAATGTTTAAATTGTGCAGGATGTCTTGGGAGCTAACACAGAGGAAATGCAGCTTTTATCATCAGGCTGCCTTTATAATCCTGCTTTGCTTTCAGCACTCCTTCCATTTCTTGCTTGCCTCAGGCATCTGAACATTGTTCAGTGGCACTAGAACTTACAAATTCCTGCTCTTTTATTTCTGCTCTTAACTTAGGAAGGTTAAAATGCCTGTTTTCAGAGGGGAAGGCCTGATTGTTTTTTTGTTTTGGTTTTCTTGTGTGTGTTGTGCCATTGGAAAATAAATAATACAGCGCCTTGGCAGTCTGGCTTGGGTGTTTCCTGCGAACAGTGTGTGTAGCAGAGTGGAATTTTTATGTTGTACTCTGTGAATGTGACTTGTGAAGTGCAGAAGATAGAATGTGACAAGGAGATGAGTCTCCCATCAGAGTTTGTCTGAAGACATGAGTGGGTGCAGTGAAGAAGAAACATGAGGTTGCCGTTGACAGTTGAAATCAACTGATAACTGGGAACCTGAATTCGGTTTTCTGACGATACCAGAGTACAAGGACTGCTGTGGTTGATCTTCATTGGCATGTTGGGAAGATCGGGCTCAAGTTGTGCCAAGGGAGCTTCACGTTGGATGTTAGGAGAAACTTCTTCCCAGCAAGGATTCTCGGGCATTGGAACAGTCTGCCAAGGGGGAGGTAGTGGAGTCACCATCCCTGGAGGGGTTTCAGGCACGGGTGGATGTGGTACTGAGAGACGTGGTTTAGTTGTAGTAGCTTAGCTGCAGTGGTAGGCTTGCAAGCTCTAGACAAGTAGTTGGATGTGGTGATCTTAAAGGTCTCTTTCCAAACTCAACAGTTTTATGGTTCTAAAATGAACTTGGGTGTGGAGACAGAAAAATAGATAGGAAACAGCATGAAAGAGGAATTTGGATTGTGCACAAATGGGGAGAGTAGTGTAATGGGAATACTGTAAGTGTTTTGAGGGCAAAGCAGTTGAGAAAGATTTCCCTAACCATGTGTAGTTTGTGCTAGTTATAAGTATTTTATAGCTCTGAATTCAAGAGCTATCTTCTGCAGAAGGTACTGTGTTGGGTTATGGATAGCATACTTAAATGGTCTGCATTATTCAGCCCTCCCGAAGGAAATGTGGAAAAAAAACCCAGTTGAGATGTTATCTCAAAAATGTTGTTCAGCATATAAAGTAAACTAGCATTTTCTTCCCTTCTGAGGGGGTCAGAAAATCAGGCCCAGGCAGCCTGATGGCCACTCAGGTGGCCAGAGAAAATGACCTAATTGATGACGTTTCTACCTCTTCAGCCAGGCAAGGGAACAGGAGAGCTTAATGAAATGCTTGATCACTCCTATTCAGCACCCTCAGAGCACATCTTCCCCCATATTCTTTTAGTGATGCTTGGAATATTAAACTGGAGGAGTTTGAATCCTATCTCAGAGCCATGGTGATTGTGTCAGTTCACACTGTAGCTTAGAGGAGAGATGTCATGAAAGCAGTGGGGACCTGCTCACCTGGCTAGCCTGTAGTTAAGTACACTCAGTGTTGTAACATTACACAAGCCTCTGGGGCACACCCTGCTTCTCAGCCTTCAAAACATTCCCCGTTCCACTGAATTCAGACTAAAGGCATTTTTATTCTTTTCTCTTGTTCTGTCGTTGCAGCAGAGTGGCCGAAGACCATGACAGGTCTCCCAAGCACGTCAGGAACTACTGCCAGCGTGGTCATTATCCGCGGGTCAAAGATGTATGTCGCTCACGTTGGTGATTCGGGAGTGGTGCTGGGAGTCCAGGATGACCCCAAAGATGACTTTGTAAGAGCTGTGGAGGTGACGCAGGACCACAAGCCAGAACTGCCCAAGGAAAGGGAGAGGATTGAAGGCCTCGGGGGCAGGTAACTGTTGCTGTGCTTTTGACTTCAGTTTTGATCTCTAGCTGCTGTTGGTGTCTTTCTGACTGAATTAGGCTTAAGTGTGTTTGTTTTGGGAAGGGACAAGCAAGCTGGTGAATCTCTCACTCTGTTTCTATTTCTTCTCTCTCTGTGCTCTGTTTGTTTTTTTCCCAGCTTGTTGGGGAGTAAGTTACATCTATCCCTTGTTGCACTGTTGTGCTTTTTGCTTGTGGTTTATGGTATAAACAAGAGTTCAATTTCCTGGTGGGTTCCCCTGCAGCTGAGGTGTGGTTACAATTTGAAATGTTCAGAGAAAACTTTTCGAGTGAACATACTGATATTTGACCTAGTTCTCTAAGTTCTAAGGAAGCTAGGGGGGGAAAAATGCTTTTCCATACAGATAATGATCCAAGCTCTGGAGTATTTGTTTTGTCAAATGGTGGAAGCAGAGGGGTATTGACACAAAATACTCTGATTTCTCATTCTGCATTATTACTGAGGTGACAATGGCAGCTGTTCAGTAGGCTCTTCAAAGCTTCTATTTAAGAGCCACAAATATTTTTAGGTTTGAAACAAGATATTACATTTGCTGTGTTTAAATATGAACTCAATGTCAGCATACCACGTTTTAATGTCTAGCTTTAATTTCTTCAATCGTAGGAGCTGGCAGATGTTAGAACATCTCTGGGTTGTGGTTGATGTGTGCTCCCTGTGAGTGAGGAGGAAGGCAGGCAGGTTTGTCAGATGGCACTAATGTTTTGAGACAAACCTCAGGGCTTGCATTTGGCATAGCTTCACAGGAGCTCTCTGTTCTTCCCAGCACCAGATGGATGGGCACAGTTTCCTTCCCTTAGCAGTTCAGAGGCAAAGATCACTGAAGGGTTTTCCTGTTGACATCATTGGTATGAGAACCTTGTCAGCTCATTAACCTTCAGATACTTGTGTCTCTGGCAGGTGGATGTTGATCAGTTAGCTCTACTGGTAGCTTTTCAAGCAGGGTAATTCACAGTTTGTTAGGTTAGTGCTTGTGAATGTGTGGATTTCCAAGTTGTGTAGCTCAGACTGAAAGTCTCTGAAGCTTCAGAGAAGAATTCCTTGAACCTTTGGATGAAGAGGAATGGTTAATTTTTTTTGTTTTGGCAGTACTTTTACTGCTGCTTCTGTTTTTTCCAGGCTGGCTGTTGCAGGCTACTGTAAGGCAAGTGGTAGGAGTGAGGTAGAAATACGCAGCTCTGCTTATTGATGTCTTCTCTTTCATGAGAACAGATTAGGAAAAGTTATTGGGAGACCATAACTGAGTCTTTGATTGAGGCTTACAGGAAAGACTGGTTTTGAAGTGTGGGCTGAGGTCTCCTTTCAGATGGTGACTGAAGTTTGCTTTGTGTGGCCATTAGTTGCACAAGTAGATGAGACTGATCTTTTTAGGATGTGACTATTTGCTGCACTGTGTATGGGAAGGATGGAGCTAAACATGCCCTTGTTGTTAAGGCCTTTGAAGTCTCAGGAAATGCATCTTGAATAGCTTCAGTATGAGGAATCTTGAGGCTGTTCCAGAGCTGCTCAGTTCCTAATTACCAATGGCTGTTCCCTGGATAAAAGCTTGCTTTTAAGGAGTTAGTTCTTAACTTACTTGGGACCAAGCTTTGCTAATTCCTTGTTCTAATACCATTTTTTTTCTCCATGGCTCATACTTACCCTGTTCTTGTTTCATCCCTGCCCAATACCAGCTGCCCTATTTACATGCTCTGTAATTTCTCCTTTGACCCTTCCAGTGCCATCTGTGAGAACTAAATGCAGTGCTCAGTGCCTTGGAGCAGGTGTTCATGTTTAAATGCAGAGCTGTTTTTTCCTATCACCTGCTTTTGGCAGATAGCAACTACGAACAATTCCTCTTTTCTTTCTGCCTCACCTTGGAGCACCATTAAGAAAATCCCTACAGGAGGCTGCTCCTTTCTTTTTGTTTTTTTCATCTATACTGTGCTGCTCTTTGCTGCCAAACGTTAGCAGATGGAGAAAACTGAAGGAGGAACTACATGATATTTCCACCCAAGTGAGTTGGTGTTGATGGCCCTCATCTGAGGAAAGCAAATTCAGTTCTGTTTTTTCTCTCTGACAGATTAAAAAGATACTCTTACATCTGGTTGTTGCAGCCAGCCAGAATTTCTTCCAGGTCTTCATTCTCCTCTATTTTCTTTTCTTCTTCATCCCTCACTTTCCCCTTGAGCTTAATATGAGACTGGCTAAGTGTGGTTTGAAATAAGTTGCGCTGTGGACTTCCTTGAGGGTCCTCTCATTATTCACTCCACTTTGGCGTATTTAACTGGTTTTCTGTCATTTAAAGTAACCCCTGCTTCCATTTTCCTTTTTGACCCTTGCCTCTTTCTGATGGTTTCAGTGTGATCAACAAGTCTGGTGTGAACCGCGTTGTGTGGAAGAGACCTCGCCTGACTCACAACGGCCCTGTGCGCCGCAGCACCGTCATTGACCAGATTCCCTTCCTGGCAGTTGCCAGAGCTCTTGGTAAGTCAAAGTGGTGTTTGGAAACTGGAACACCACTGCATCAGGCCATCAAACTGAATTACAGTCTTGTCATGCCCAAACCTGTCATTCAGAGGAGTTAATTTGCCTTGATTACAAGGCTGACTGGAAATTTAGGCCTTTAAAAGTATTTTTAAGACAACGTGGCTTTCATTTTTCAAATAAAGGTGTAGAAGGTGCCATTGGTGAGGGAAGGACCTTCCCTGCAACGTGTCTGTCCTAGAAGGATGGGACAAGGGTTTCTGTTGGAAATGAGAATGCACAAAGCAGTATATGTCTCCGAGATGCAGAGCACATTTGCCATCTTAGTGAAATAATAGGACTAATTTTTGACTAGGTTATGCTGTGTAGCAGAACAATTATTTGGTGCTTCCTTTTGTGGTGAATCTGTGTTCTTTTAAGACTTATTAGCGTAGGATGAACAAAAGGATTAAAGTAAAATCTGTGTTTTGTCTGCAGCTTGCCTTTGCGAGAGTATTAGTAATGGGAAACGATCTTTGAGGAACACTGAATTTAGAGGTCAAAAAGGTGTACTACAGCACCTAGCAAACTTGTTATGATTGGTCCTTGAGAAGTACTTCATAACTTAATCTTTGGGTACCTCTTGCTTGTGAGTGTTAATGTTTCCTGGTTAGATTTGTTGCTTACATGTCATTGCAGAATTCCAGCCTTCTGCAGTTCATTTTGTTTCCTTCGTCCTTTTGCTTCTATCTATCCAGATACACCCAGTGTAGGTTTGATTTTTATGGCAATGTGATATCATATTTTTACCTATGAAGACCATCCTGTGACTTAATTTCTCCTTGGCAAGCTTGTTGGTTACGTGATAGTGTTGTCAGTGTTCCTAAATCAGCTGGCAGTGTGTCATGGGCACAGTCTGTTCCTGGGGCCGTGGTCATCTTGATAGTGCAGAGCCTTGCTGTGTTGTGTTTCAGAGACAGTGATACCTGTTTCATGTGGATTTGTCAGTGCTGAGAAGAATTTTGCAGTGATAACTAACCTTGGAAAAGTTAGCTCTCTGTAAGGGTAGGAGTTGCTGAGTGGTCATCTCTTCATAAAAATCAAACTTAATCATCTGGACATTTTTCTCTGTATCTTAGCAATCTTTGTGTGTCATACTTCAGGCAATATTGTGCTTATTTTATGGTTACTAAGCCTGAATCAGGTTTGAGGAAACCTTTTGGGGTTCATACATGACTAACAAACAGAAATCTTTGTCCACTGAGTTCCTCTTCTCCCCATTTCTGCAGAAGAACACTTGTTCCTCCTGGGTTACAAAAAGTAGGTGCCTAATTTTGATGAATCTTTCATTCCTGTGACTGAGCTTGTTGTTCATCTAAATGGCTCAACGAGTTTTGATCCAGTTCATCTCAGCAGTTTGAACAAAAGGATATAACTGGGTTTTGTGTGCAGATGGGAACTCAAGAAATGATGCATCTGTTAGCTCCCATTGCATTCTTTCCCATTCCATGAGTGAATAGGATTGCTGAAGAGTTCTGGGTCTGAGAAATGAGACCTTCTGTCCGTTAACAGTGCAAGTTAGCAGATTTGAAAACCTGAGAGAGAGCTTTAGCTTCTTCAAATCACAGAAAATCAAATTACATTTTGACAGTATTTTGGTGTTTGCTTGCTCCAGGAGCCTCCATGGCCTCTTCCCATCCCCTTCTGAGGAGGTGTGACAAACCTCCTGGAGAAAGGAACGCAGCTGCTGCGCTCGGTGGGACCCAGATGGCGCACAGACGCTCACAGTTTGGAAACAGGATTTAAGTTCTTTCTGAGGCCAGCATGCCCCTTACGCTGCTTACAAAAGACCTACCACCACTAATGCCATTTGCATTCATGCTGGTGAGGCCTGCTCGACCTCTTGGCTGCCTCCCAGATTGCTACCCTGCTTGGCACAGCAGGGCTGCCTTGGAGCCCCTCCAAGCGGCGTAAGAACAGTCTGTGTGACGTACACTGGTTACCAATACTCCAGTCAATCCCTCTAATGTCTAACACGTTGATTCTTTTGGCTAAATCCAAGCTTGGTTGTTATTCCTGACAGAAATCCCATACAAATCCCAGGCTGGATAATAACTGGACAATAATCTTTAGTAGGGGAGCAGGAGTTTTGATGCTGCTCTGCACCGTGGAAAGTTAGAGTTGTGAATATCTTTCAAGGAGGAAGATTATTTGAGTAGCCTCCTTAAAATTTAGAGCATAGATTTATTTTAAGTTTGTTTTTCTTTTCCCGCACTTGGAAATACTTTGATGTAGCCTCATCCAGTTCTTAAACCTAGCACTCACTAGAAGGAGTACAGCAACAGCTTTAGAAATAGCAGGAATAAAACACTGCAAAAATAATGCATTGGTTGAATATTTGGGCAGCAGGAAAAATCCTGGTGCAATAGAAGTCCTTCTGGCCAGATGAATTCTGTTGACATTCCTTTTACTGTTCTGATTATCTGCAAAGTCTTCCTGCCCTAAAAGAAGCATTTGTGGTATGTGCTTTTTATTATACTCCTTCATTTAAGTAATGGTTAATTTATTTATAGCCCCGTAACAGAAATATTTGGGCCTCATAATGTCTCTGGGAAGTCTCTGTGCTGCTTTTACTGTATGCAGGTTTTAAATCTTCTACTGAGATATTTTAAACTGTAGCAGATATTGTGCATTTTAAGCATAGCTGCTTCTGCTGACCTTCCTGGGCAACGAAAACATCTTTCTCTGTGCCAATTTGCCTTAGAATAGATACTTAAAATTCATGTGGAGTCTCAGAATTCATCACCTCAGGAACCTTCTGAGCAGAAGGGCATTTGGTTTCCTTGGTGTGTAATCATTTGAGGAAGTCTCCTGGCACCCAGAGCTTCATGGTAGCTCTCTGTTTTTTAAGCCTGTCCTTAAAACAGGTGTGAGATAACTCTCAGGGCTTGAGTCCCCGAGGCTGAGTGTGCACATTGCTGGATACCACAGAGCAAATGCTCAGTGGCAACAAGCCGTTGTGTCACTTGGTTGTGTGTTTGGAAGCGCCTGTGAGTGTCCTGTTGTCTTCCTGTGGAGGCAGTAGCTCCATGTGGCACTCAGGAAGGCACTGTGAGCTTGCTGCCCTGCATGTCTTGGGGAGATGACCTGCTCTGTGTCTAGTGTAATGGCCAGATACACGCTAGCAGAAAGGTTAGGTTTTAGCTCTGCCATCTGTTCAGCCTGGAGAAGAGAAGGCTCTGGGGAGAGCTTCTAGTGGCCTTCCAGTACCTGGAGAGGGGCCTACAAGAAAACAGGGGAGGGACTTTTTACGAGGGCTTGTCGGGGTAGGATGAGAGGGAATGGATTGAAGCTTGAGGAGGGCAGGTTTAGACTGGCACGTGAGGGTGGTGAGACTGGAACAGGTTGCCCAGGGAGATTGTGAATGCCCCCTCCCTGGAGGTGTTCCAGGCCAGGTTGGATGAGGCCTTGAGCAAGCTGTTCTAGTGGGAGGTGTCCTTTTGCTCATGGCAGTGGAGTTTGAAGTAGGAGATCTTTAAGATCCCTTCTGATCCAAATCATTCTATGAATCTGTCTAAATAGAATGACTTAAACCTATGGCTGGGATGATAAGCACAAGGCTCCAAGTGTAAAAGGTGATGTGTTGTGTTCCCATATGTTGAACTTACCAGGGAAAAATGGAACAGGGAATTGACCTTTGCAAGCCAACTTTGCAGTAAAACCTGGCCTTGTGTTTAGCGAGCAAGTAGGGAGAGTATGAAAAAGCTGCAGTTTGAGCTCTGAATCTCTTATGGGTTAACTTGAACCAAGTGTGTAGAAAGAAGCAGACAAATGGTGTTATTAATTACCAAGCCTTGTAGCCTGACTCTAAGTGTTGCTTAAACTTGTTGCAGTTTTCTTAAGTTGCTATTTGAGTTCATATCCCCAGCTGTCCTCTAGCCTGAGCAAGCTGACTGGTGATGGCAGAAATGGGTCTGGATTGGTTTTTAAACCATACAAGGTCTCTCTTGTTGGTAAATTAGTTCAGGTCTAAATCAAGTAAATCTTTAATGGACTCTTCCCTCCTCCTCCCTCTCCCCTTTTCTTGGGAACTAGAACAAAGCCAAAATCTGCAGCTGTCCAAAGGGATTGCCTTGCAGGATTGTAGCTGTTTGGGGTGTGTGGTTTGTTGTGGGCTTTTCTTTTTTTTCTTTTTTATTAACAGATGATGAAACATGGCCCAAGAGCCTATTAGTTAAACTGCTCATTCATGTGGCAGCATGCAGCATCTTTTCCCTGGTTGTTTTTTTTTTTTTTTCAATGTAGAAATACAATAGACTCAACCCATATTGTGGGTGGAGTGGCCTACATCATACAGGTTTGACCTCCCAGAAGAACATGAATTTCCTGCTGGCTCCTAGTTAAGCATCAGAAGAGTGAATGCTCAACGACATACAGCAGGTACAAGAATGTTGGCTCTGACAGTGACGTGAAAGCTGATACAAAAGAAGCTCCTAAGAAGGACTCCTAAAGTTGCAGTGAATTTTTTAAAGCCTCAGGTTGTTCTGTGCAACTTTTCCTGCTTGCTGCTACCTTCAGCTTTGTCCCCATCCTTCAGACAGAACTGTCTGTAGACGTTCCTGGTTTGCACGAACAGAACTTTGTGTTGTATTCATCTTTAGACTGCAGTAAACATGCCCTCTTGTGGCTATGGAATTAGGCTGCCAGGAGTTTTGGTGAAAATCATCCCCCTCCAGCTCAGCCTGGATGGTTTTCAGTGCTTGCTGTCCCTGCCCTTGCTGAGGTTTGCCTCACTTCCTACCAGCGCTCCATCTCTGCCAGTGAAAAGGGGAAGTTCTGCAAGTCTTCTCCTCGTACCAACAGACCTTGTAGATAAATCTGTGCTTTACAAAGATCTGGGATTAATCAAAATGGGTTTTTGTTTTGGACTGTCTAATAAAAGTAAACTTTTCTTTCCTCTATTAAAACCAAAAGAGACTTTTGTATTCAAAACAGCTTGCTCCAGAAACACAAATGAAAGACTTGATTTATGTGACTTCTGGACATGCTTTTGCTGTAAGAAGGCTTTGGGCTTAATCCAATCCAGTCTACTTATATGATGGGTGGTTTTGTTTGGAACTGCAATTGCTTTCCTGGCAGTGGCTGAGTTGAAAGTAGGGTTTTTGTGATATTTTAAAAGGTAATAGTAAGCAGATAGGAGAGACATAGGTAGCTAAATTAATTTTCTGCTCTTCAGTATTTGATTTCAAACATTTAATTGCACATGTAGTGTAACTTTTGTGTAGATCTTTCTATATTGTTCTGGTTTGAGTCATGACTAAGAAACACGTATGATTTTTTTTCTGGAAGATAGGGAACAAACTGCATTAATACCTTTTTTTTTGTTTGTTGGGAAAAGAAATATTCCTGGTGTGTAAGGTTCTAGAGAAGAAGCTTGTTACCTTTCTGTGAAGGTTTGAGTTTTAATTTGGAACAAAAATAGGCTCACAAAGTGAAGTCTGAGAACCTGGCATTCCAGTTGTGTAATACTAGCCTTTGGCATCTCACATCATCTTGCTATCTTGGCTTCCCAGTCTGCTAAAGGGTCACTTGTTTGTCTGTCTGTGCTTGCTTTGGGACAGGACTGAAGATTCCAGAGTACTTTGAAAAGCCTAGGGAAAGCAGGTGTCCTCTGCTTCCTAGCTTACTTTCTTCTTCCTTTCTTCCTTCCCCGAACTGTGGCAGAGGGTGCCATGTAAAGTGACTCTTCCTAAGTTTGTCATGCATTCCTCAGCCCCTGTGGATGCTGTGCTGGCCAGCTGGCCTGAGACAGGCAGGCAGCTGACAGGAGCATTCTATCTATGCAGCAGCTCTAAAAAGCTCTGACTGCATCTGTGTTGCTCTGCCCTTTAGAAAGAAAAAAGAAAAAAAAAAAGTCCCTCACCCTAGTGCCATGGACTGGCCTTTGCTGGCTTGGAGCTGAAGTTGAATTAAAAATGTGTGGAGATCCAGGCCTCACTGCATGTACAACAGCCTTGGGATGCTGCTTTGACAGAGATGATGCTCCAGCAATGCCCCAAAATGCACATTTAATAAACTTAGTCTTTGCAGCTATGAGTCCTTGATTTAGTCTAGCTCCTCGTGACCATTTGCTTTGAGGAAAAATTAACTTCCCTCCTGTGATACCAAACTTTCTCTCTGTCCTCATCCCAGTTAGGAATGATGATAGAGCACTGTTGAGATGTGGCTTAGTTGCACCTGGATTTGGCTGAAGATGTGGGCAGCTATTAGCAGGCAGTGTGGTAGCCTTTTTAGCAGGAATCATGGCATGGCAGCTGTCAGTTCCTTGTGTGTGGATCCACCATGGCCTTCAGAAGGGCAGCTTGTGGAGTTGGCACTGAGATTGGAAGGCTTTCAGTGGCATCTAGGAAGGTTGTGCTCCTGCTCAGGGGCTTGGCCTGTGATTTGAGGCATGGATTCATCAGGTGTGTTCCCCTGGAATCGCCATGTGCCCTTCAGCAAGTTGGAGTCAGTCCCCTTTATAGCCATGAGATATTGCCCATTATCCCTGTGAGCAGCTTGCTTCCTCTTGGAGGAAGATGCTCTGAAACGAGCCTGGTTCTTACTCAGCTATTTTCTCCAGAAGAGCAGCAGATGGGCTTGATGACATGTGTGTAGATCAACCAAAATTATTTAGCACCAGGTTATTTTTATCAGGCAGCACAGCATTTTTAATAAAAGCAAATGATTCAGCTGAGAACATTTGTCATTTCTTCTAAATAAGGGTGACCAAACGAGCAAGTAAGAGCATGAAAATATTGCACATGTTGGAAGTCGATGCTGCCACTGATTCCAAGATCTGAGGGTTGTAAGATCCCAAGATCTTGTTTATTGTGCCTGCTGTGTCCATGACAGACATAATGTGAAGAACTCTCAGCACAGGAAGACTTCTCCTGTACAATAATTGCTATTCTGGAGCTGTTACAGTATTTATTTTGATCCCGTTGCCAGCTGGCTGGCTTTGTCAGGAGTCTGCAGAGGGAGAGTGCACCTCTACACAGGCAGGCTGGGCTTTTAATTAGCACTTATTAGAAGCATGTGTTTGCTGCTGCTGCAAGGAAGGTGAATTGGAGCTTTAATGAGGATGGACCATCCATCCACTCTCACTTCAGCCCAGTAATTGAGTTGAAGTATTCCCTTTCCTGATTCTGGAAGAGTCTTTTCAGCTGCTTGATAGCTCGAGGCAAAGCTAATGGAAGGAAGTAGGAAGACAAAAAAAAAAAAAAAAAGCTTATTTATTATCTTTAAAAGGCTTGTGATGGATTTGGATGAAGGCTGCAGGCGAGCGTTCTGAAACTGGCAAGAAGCAAAGACAAAAAAACCTGACAAAACCTTACTCTTAACCTGGAGATCTTGAGCTTCTCTATGCTTTTCAGCTCTGATGTTTTAATTAATTTCTGCTTTGAAAGCCATGCATTCAGCACAGAAATATCTACCCAGTGCTTTGCTAATAATAATAATACTAATGTTACTTTCTGTTGCTTATCACTGTGGGAAGATACTTCTGAGTGCTAAAAGAACCAAGGAAGAGACGATGTTAGCATGGTGTGTAACCAGCCTTCATTTAAAGGCCCAGCCTTAGAGGAGGTTCTTGTTTTTCAAGTATACCTGATAAATAGGAAGAAATTGATACAGAAATGCATTTTTCTGAGGGAGTGTTTTTTACTTGGAGCTTGTTTTGGAGGAAGCACTTGAACCAGCAGATGTTACGACTTAAATGTGTTGCCTCCGATTCAGTTCGGGCCATCGGTCCTGCTGAGGTTACCCCAAGCTCATTTGCCTAGCAAGGAAGATTTAAAAATAGAAAGGTTCCCTGCATGAGGCCTTCCAGGGGAGAGGCTTTAGCTCTCATTTTCTGCTGGAACCCAGGCATTACTTGTGTTCCAGCTCCAAAATTTGGCACACGGTGTTCAGCTGGAAGGACACTTAACACCGTGTGGCTTTGAAAGTGAAGCTAATGCTGAGAGAGGACAAGGGATGGGAAGACATTAACAGGGGAAAGACTTCAGTCTGCCCTCCTTTACCCCTCTCCCTTTGTCCCTTCTCTGTGGCACCTGCATACACAAACACACAGCCAGACATAACCATGGGGTTCTGTATTGCTTGGATGGCTGTGGAGGAGCTTGGGTTTAAAAGAAAAAGGAAGGCAGTTTGGCAGCATGAGTGTGAAAAGGTGAGGGGCTTAGCTGGGGGTTTGGTTGGTTGGAGTTTTTCTTCCTAACAAGACTGGCTGATAGGTGTGCAGAGCAGCAGTGAGATCTAATACTGTGTGTGAGGGTGGGGAGATGAAAGGTCTCTGTGATCTTCCCTGCCAAGCCCCAGCCTGGTTGTATAAACTGTACCATGATTGCTTGTGCAAGACATGAGTGAGGATTTTGTCTGCAGCATTTGAACTGCATCTGTAACTGGAAAGGCAGGTTTTTGCAAGTTATTGTGGATTCAACAGAGTGAGGCTTTATTTCCGTTTGTGGAGAGCTTGAGTTGTTCAGATGGGTATTAGTTTGGGTATTGAGGTCTCACTGTTTTCTAGGTACTCGTTGGTTATGTTTCCCCTTTTTCTGAAAAGGGGAAATTTGTTTCAAGGGAGTAAAGGACTTCCTATAAACACAGGTTGGTTTGAATGTGGTTTTGTTTAAATAGCCACACATTAATAACTGATCAGAAAGTGACAGCAGCAGAACAGTAACTGTGCTGACATCACTTTGTGTTACTGTTGGTGACCTGATTGTGGTGGCTATCATTTCGATGGGAATGGTTTTCTGGAGTTTCCAGGATTTACGTTTTCATGTGCAGTCTAACAATTCAAAACCATTTTCTTCTTCACTAGGTGATCTCTGGAGCTACGACTTCTACAGTGGTGAATTTGTGGTCTCTCCTGAACCTGACACTAGTGTGCACACAATTGATCCCCAGAAGCACAAATACATTATCCTTGGCAGTGATGGACTGTGGAACATGATCCCACCCCAAGACGCTATTTCCATGTGCCAAGATCACGAGGAGAAAAAATACTTCATGGTAAGAGCAGTGGAAGTTTACTACCTTCTTCCTCTAAAAATTGCTTACTCTGGCACGTATGAAAAGTACCTCTGTTGAGGCATAGTCATGGTTTTGCCACAATGTGTAAATTGTTACCATATGCTCCCTCCCTGGATGTATTCAAGGCCAGGCTGGATGAGGTCTTGAGCGACCTGATCTAGTGGTAGGTGTCCCTGCCTATGGTGGGGGGTTGGAACTGGATGGTCTTTGAGGTCTCTTCCAACCTAGACCATTCTATGATTCTATATGGCTTATTCTGTGATGCTCAGTTACCATGTGTGTTAAATGGCAAGAAAAAAGAGTCCAGTCCCTCTTAAGTGGTGTCTTGTGATAGGACAAGGGGCAGTAGATACAAACTGGAACTCAGGAATTTCCATCTCAACATGAGGAAAAACTTTTTTACTGTAAAGGTGACAGAGCACTGGAACAGTCTGCCCAGAAAGGTTGTAGAGTCTCCTCTGGAGACTTTGAAGACCTGTCTGGATGTGTTGCTGTGTGGCCTGCCCTTGGTGATCCTGCTTTGGCGAGGGCATTGGATTGGATGAGCTCTAGTGGTCCCTAACGTTCTGTGGTTTTATGATACATCTCAGGCTGTGCCCCATGAACTGTCCATCTTCTGTTTATCATGTGAAGTGGACCTGATTGCTTTCTGTGCCTCTCTCTTCTAACTTGAAGGGAGAGCACCGCCAGTCTTGTGCCAAGATGCTGGTGAACAGAGCCCTGGGCCGGTGGAGGCAGCGCATGCTTCGTGCAGATAACACCAGCGCCATCGTCATCTGCATCTCCCCGCTGCAGGACAGCAAAAGCAACTTGGAAAATGAAGAGGAATTGTATCTCAACTTGGCAGAGAGTCCCTGCTATAGCAGCCCTGATATGAATGTCATGACACCCTCCCGCTGCTGCACTCCCCCTGTCAAGGTAACAGGTTTTTTTCAGAGCTTTGGAGCATGGAGCCCACTAAATACTTGGTCATTTCCCTTTTCCTCCCCTAGCAGAGATTTCTTCTGATGTAGTTTACTGTGATGTGTGGGGCTGGGGCAGTGGTAAAGTCAGATCAGTTCAGAGGCTTCTGACCTGTCAGCTTAAGCCGCTAATATTTGATGTTGCTTTGGTTATTGTTTTGTTCTTTCATCTGCAGTGGAGTGGGCAGAGTGTGTGGTTAGGTAACAGGTTTGAGTTGTGGGACAGTAACCTGACAACAACTCTACGACTACCTGAAAGGTGGTTGTAGCCAGGTGGGGGTTGGTCTCTTCTACCAGGCACCCAGGGACAGAACAAGAGGGGATAGTCTCAAACTGCACCAGAACAGGTTCAGGCTAGATGTTAGGAATAAGTTCTGCACAGCAACAGTGATTGGCATTGGAATGGGCTGCCCAGGGAGGTGGTGGAGTCCCAATCCCTGGAGGTGTTCAAGACTGTACGGAGCACTTAGTGCCATGGCTTAGTTAATTAGAAGGGTTAGGTAATAGGTTGGGCTCAATGATCTTAGAGGTCTTTTCCAGCCTGGTTAATTCTGTGAACAATTACCTGGCCATATCCTCAGTACATCCACATACAAAGCTTTTGAACTTCTAACAAGGCTTCTCAAAAGACTTCGGAACACCAAAGGCAGAGTATTAAAGTATGAACTTCTTGGAATTGCTGTATTTAGGCATACAGTATTTCTGTGACTCTTAAATCCTGATCATTTGTCAGTAGTTCTTATCTGAAATGCCTTGTTGAAGTGGAAGAAATGGTTGCTGCACCTTCATGCACTTTCAAGGTGACTTAAAAGTAAGTTTTCCAAGAGGCCCCTCCAAAATACGAAGTGGGCTCTTGTCAGACTGTGGGGATCAGAGGTTCCAAAAGGAAAAAGCCAACACGAGGCCTTCGAGAATAAGGTTGGGTTGGAGTTCTTCTCCTGCCTTGCCATGGAATTGTACAGCTCACACAGATGAGGAATTGCAGACTTTGTAGATGTGTTCTTGGTGTGGTTTGGTTGTGCTGTTAGGTAAGCCATGGGTTAATGGATTCAAACACACCTCTTTATAAAGAATGCTTTCTTTCTGGATTGGGAAATGTCCTTATCTTCTTTCAGCTGACTTAATGGCTTTTGTTAGAGGAAAGGACATTATAATTCAGGGTCTTTCTTCAGCTTACTTGTAACCATTATCATGGAGCTGTTGAGAAGCTGGTGTTTTTGCTCCAAGCACTGGAGTGTAGTTGGGAGTGGGTGCTTGTTTCAGTAATGGCCAACTGCTTCTGACTGAAACACCTGCCCTTAGATATTCTGCAGTGTCTCTGGATAGTTGTCCTTTGGGCAAAGTCAAAGGAAAGCAAAAACAAGAAAGAGACTCCTTGACATTCCCTTGGTAGAAACAAGAGGCTGATAAAATGGTGAACTCAAACTTTGGTTCCTTCCCTTCCATCCAGGTAGGAAAATAGAGAAAAAGCTTGAGTGGAGAAAGATTGAGTTTGAAATACACTCCTAAAGTTGAGTTGTACCATAAGTTTGGAGTGTGGTCTATTATCAGTACTCACTGAATCAACTTGGAGCTGTTTTCACTGTACAACATCCAGGAAGTAGCATTTCTGGATAAGGACTTAGTGGAACAAAAATAAATTGTCACTATTTTTATTTTGCCTTCATTTTTCCCCTCCCCATCTAAGCAGATTCATTGAACTGTGACATGTGAATCTAAATAAGTGCTGCAGGTGGTCACAAAAAGTGGAGAGATGAAAGCTTCAACCAACTAACAGTTTTGGGTTTTGCCACGTAGATAATTTATTGTCATTAATTTATTGTTTTCCTTAATGTGCAAAACTCAAGAGAAAATTCTGACTGGCTTCAGGTTCTTTGTGTTGATTCTATTTTAATGCAAAATGTTTTCTTTTTCTGGGTTAAACTAGAACTGGTCTCATCAGTTTGAAAATATGGATCCTGTTTTCCCAGGAGTTTTTTGGTTAAAGTATTAGTATGTTTCAGGTTTCTGCTTTAGTAACAAGCATCCAACTGTCCTATTTACAGAGAACCTGTAAATACCAGAAGAAATGGAGAAATGTGAGAAGGAAGTTGAAAAGGGACAGGAAAAGGCTTTCAGTATGAAATACTCCAGGAAAACCAAATGTCTCCAGGCAGATCATAATAAAAAATATTTCTAGCAGTTGTCTCCATGTATGTTTGATTGCAGAACAAGAATGTTGTGCAGTTAGCTGTAAGTATGTTTGGTAACTACACCACCCTGAGCAGTGTTGTCCTCTTCCTAGTGCAAAGAGGTTTATCAGTTAGATAAGAGCCACAATGGAAGGAAAAATGTATTTTCATAAAGTTTGGTGCTGTACAGGCTGGGCTGAAGTTAGAGAGCCTTCATGGGAGCCTCCTGAGTCAAGTTCAGTGTGTGCAGGAGTTCTCTTGGCCCCATTTTGTTTAAAATAAAAAACTTAATTTTCTAATCCATAAATTACACCTTAATAAAGTAGATGATATCCATTTGAAAAACAGTGCAGAAATAGCTTCATTCACAAAGCTGCAGGTAAATCTGTGCTCTAATTTAGGTAATTAAGCTTATCAAGTTGCTGTTGAATTTTACTGACAAGGGATCAGCACAGCTGCTGTAAGGGCAGGAGAGGTGGTTCCCCAGTCCAGTCTGTACTCTTGGGGACTGTGGCAGGATTATAGCCCAGAGAGAACAGGTGAGTGGCACTGAGAGGTGGCAATGGAAAGGATATGTGCTTGTGACTACAGAGGGAAGCTCAGGCAGCCCTTGGCTCTTAGCAGCTGCTACCCTCCAAAACAATTAGTTTGGAAATAGATGGAGACCACAGCAAAGTTTCTCAATTAAACAGAAGTATTTCTTAATTGCATATCCTTCTGGCAACAATTACTAATACCAAATTAATTCAAGTATTCCTGAGGCGAGTGATAAAATTTGATTTATTAGATGGTTGTGAAATGAAATTGGTGACTCATATCTTATTTGTCTTGGATCGTTCCGTCCCTCTTTAGCAGTCTGTCCTCTGACTTCATCTGGCTGCCCAGAGCCGTATCCAATCTCAGCTGTTTGTACCAAACAAAAGATGTTGGCAGCAAGAGCCACAGCATTCAGCCTCTTGCACAATGAAAACATAAAACTTAAGTCATGGCTAGAGACACAATGTCAAAAATGAAATTAAGCAGATGAAGTGGTGTTGGCAGAGCTGCTGTGTTTGTGTCATCTGGCTTTCTTACTGCTTCTGCAAGAGCTGAGTTGAAGAATAACCTCTAGAATACCATCCAGAAAGAAATCCTTTCCAGTGAGGCTGCTGAGACGCTGGAACAGGTTGCCCAGGGGGGTTGTGGATGCCCCTTCCCTGGAGGTGTTCACGGCCAGGTCGGACTAGGCCTTGAGGAACCTGGGCTAGTGGGAGGTATTCCCACCCAGGGCAGGGAGGTTGGAACTTTAAGGTCCTTTCCAGCCCAAACCATTCGATGAGTCTGAATCTGTGAAAGTCTTCCTGTTTTTATTGCTCTATAGTAAAAGAATATAAAGGCTCTGGGCAGTCTAATCTAGTTGAGGATGCCCCTGCTTACTGCAGAAGGGGTTGGACTAGATGACCTGTGGAGGTCTCTTCCAACCCAGACCATTCTATGGTTATCTAAATATTTTTATCCACACACAGGCAGCAACAGGGGAGCAGAAGGGGATGGAACCCCAAATGTAGATGCTAGAAGCAATTCTGTTTTCTCTTTCAGGGTCTTTCATTAAACCCCTTAGTATTAGATTTTTTTTTTTTCTTCCAAAGTGCTGAACAGTCTTGGGGGTGTACCTGAAGGTGAGCTCAGGTTGTTCTGGGTTGAAAAGCACCTGTTTATTCACCTGAGACATTCCACTGCCTTACTCTTGAGTCAGCTCTGTGCGCATTTGAGTTTTCAGCACCTTATTTTCTTAGAAAAGTTACTGCCTTACACTGATGGTATCTGGAGTAATGTGGCCTTGAAATTCCCTTTTGAAGGACTCTCTGAGTAACCAGGGAGTTTGTCACAATTAAATCTTTAATAAGGTCATAATTCCTATCTTCAGGGCACTGCATAAATACTCATTTTCATAATCCCCCTGTGGCTAATTAAAGCAAGTGTTGTCCTCATTTTCCTGTTGGTAAAACTGAGGCTGAGGCAAAAACACTTGTGAAAGGCTGCAGGTGGGGACGAGCAGCTGAAGGTAGAGTTCAAAAAGTCTCTGGTTCTCAGAACATCTTTACTAAAGAGCTTCTCTTCCACGTCCAGAGACTGTGCTGCACAGAGTGGGTAGGTGCACAGATTCATAGAATCATAAAATGGTTTGGGTTGTAAGTGACCTCAGAGATCATCCAGTTCCAACCCCTTGCCATTGGCAGGGACACCTCCTACTAGCCCAGATTACTCAAGGCCTCATCCAGCCTAGCCTGGAACACCTCCAGGGAGGGGGCATCCATAATCTCCCTGGAGAACCTGTTGTGGTGTCTCACCACCATCACTGCAAAGAATTTCTCCCTAATCTCCAGTCTCAATCTACTTTCTGTCCAAGCTGTAGACCATAAGGCTAGGCAATAAAATGTGCTCCTTTGCTCAACAAACAGTAACTGTCTTCAGAAGGGCTATGTGTGATGCTCCACCTTTGTGTGTGTGGTCAGGACACCTAGAATGGAGAGTTTCTCAGTCCCCCTGATAAACTGGTTATGCAGTAACTAAGAATTCTGAAGGTGACAAAGGTCAGGAGGAGTTTTCTGCTATTTATTCTGATGGTGCTTGTCCAGCTTATGATGTGTAAAGGCTTCAGAAGGCAGGAGAGGTGCTTGTGTCACAGGGTCTGGAGGGAAGTCATGTTGGAGAATGCTGCTGCAAATTGTAGTGCGGGGTTGCATTTCTGCATAGCTGCCTAAATTAACAGCACATCCAAGCAGCTTCGTCAGTGTTTGATAGCAGAGCAAGGAAAAGCACCCAGGCTGAGCATGAAATGATGTCCTGTCTGCCACTATCAGGCATATGCTGAAGTAAATGCTTCTATGAAGTTGCTGCACACAAAGTACCAAGTCCAGATTCACAGCCTCAACTGGTTTCTGCCTTTCAACCTGAAGAAGAGAGAACTGTGGTGTGGAGCAGGATTTTTCTGGCCCCGATGAGGTCTAGAGAAGTTCTGTCACACGTCCTTTGAGGATAGGGGCAACAATGCAGATGAAGTAATTATATCTATGCCTAAATATGCTTTTTCTTCTTTTCCCTCAGCTTTTAGAAGATGACCCATGGCCACGACTGAATGCTTCCGAGCCTGTTCCTCCCCTCATGCACAGCAACATGATCTCAGAAAGATATTTAGAGCTGCCAAACGAGATTGCCAAAAGCAGTTCACCTTCATCAGGAGCAGCCCTGAAGGATTCAGGCCCGCAGGAGGAGAAATGCAGCAAAGCCTTGGCTTTGAGGATACAGGAATCCTACAGCAATGGTTTGTCAGTCAGTGTCTCCACTTCCAACCCTACGAATTCAGGCACGGACCAAAAAGGTTTCAAGGTGTCTTCTTCTAATGGCCAAACGAAAGCCCAAGACGCAGAGAGGACACCCACGGCGAACTTTAAAAGGACATTGGAAGAGTCCAACTCTGGCCCAGCTCTGAAGAAGCCAAGACGTGGCCTGGGTCGAAACATGAGCGTGCAGGCAGAAGGCATGGCCCCAGCCCCCCCACGCAAGAGCTCCAAGCAGCTGACCATGCGCCGCAGCCTGCGCGGCCAGAAGAAGCTCAGCACTTCGCTCTTCCACCCACCCCGCAAAGCTCTCTGCGTCTGCTGAGCTCTCTCTGCCTAAGAAGATGAAGTTTGGTTGGTTTTCTTTTTTTTTTTTGGTCTGGTTTTAGGGTGCAGAAGGTTTTTTGGAAACTCTTCCCCCC
>VWZI01004541.1:1277103-1358411 GCA_013396835.1 Psilopogon haemacephalus | reverse complement strand
AAAAAAAAAAAAAAAACAAACAGAAAAAAATAGTATTTAGCAAAGAAAAAAACAATAATAATGTGTGTGGTTTTAAAACTCCCCAAATCATCCCAGGAAAGCCATTCCCTATCCCCTGGTATAAATGATGGCATTTTTTAGAATCCAGGCATAAAGCTGGAGACGTGAAGTTTCTGCTATTCCAATACCAATGGTGCTGCTAATATCCTTCAACAGAAGTTCTTAAATTATTTTATGACTATTTTCATTCAGTCTGTGGACCATGTGTATGTTCACCTAAATAAAACACTAAAAAAAAGTCATAGCGATGCCTTTTTTTGTTGTTGTTTTATTTTTAATGTCAAGGTTAAGTCCTGTCGAGCAGATTTAGTTTGCTTTTATCACAGTCCGTACTATGTCCAGTTCCGAGTTCCCTCAGTTCAAGAAGAACAAGAAACTGCTTGAGAGGGTACAGCAAAAGGCTGGCAAGAGCAGCTAGAAGACTTTACCAGGGCCTGTAAGTGACAAGACGGAGGGGAATGGTTTTAAACTGGAAGAGAATAGGTTTATATTGGATAAAAGGATTAAATTCTTTACTGTGAGGGTGGTGATGCATTGTAAGAGGTTGCCTAGAAAAGTTGTGAATGCTCCAACCCTGTTCAAATGCCCCAAAATTTTGCAAGTCAGGTTGGACAGGGTATGGAGTAACCTGGTCTAGTGAAAGATGCCCTTTCTCAGGGTGAGCAGGTTGGATTAGATGATCTTTTAATGTCCCTTTCAACCTGAACCATTCTATGATTTCCCTTACAAAGAAAGGCTGAGGGATGCAGGACTTTTTAGCTTAGGGAAGACTTGAGCATTGAAAAGATCTCCCTTCAAAATACTTAAGTCACAGGGGGATGGCATCAGTCTTTTTCCAGTGGAGGCAAGTGACAGTACAAGGTGTAATGAGCATAAACTTGAACATAGGAAGTTCCATCTAAGCAGACGGTGGAGTCTCCATCTCTGGAGCCATTCCAAACTGGCCTGGACACTGTCCTGTACAACCTACTCTAGAAGACCCTGCCCTGGCAAAGGAACTGGACTGGATGATCTCCAGAGGTCCCTTCCAACCCCTACCACTCACTGTGATACTCTCCCCTTTGCTGTGGCTATATGGCTTGAGAAGCAGCCCTAGAAAGCTTTATTAAGGAGCTGGTCCTGGCATTTTATAGTGAATGTTCAACAGTGGCAATATAGAGATGTTTTTTTTCTTGAATGAGGAGGTAAAAGGCTGGTGTTTTATTCCAATGGCCAGGGTTGTTATTTATAGAACCTAATTCTTTAACTGCTGGAACAATAAAACAGGAGTTGTAATCGGGCCTGCTATCTCTATATGTTACCATGGTTACAGAAATCCAAGGGGGAATTGTATGCTTCCTGAAAATGCATAATTCTCTTTCATCCACCCTGTGAATGCAGCACTATCTCAGGGGAAGAAGGTAAAGCTCTGTCCAAATTGCATCCTGCTAGAGTGTATTTGTGTGTGTGGGATGTAGCTTAACGGCAAAGTTTGGCTGAGTGATGTTGAAGTCAGTGTCTTGGGGAAGCACAGAGGTGAACAGCAGCTACATGCACTTAACAGCAAAAAGCTGTGCTACAAGCTGAGACAGGAATTGTCTATTTGCAATTTAGCCTCAGGGCCTTCAACCTTCAGTGTTAACTGGAATATTAGTTTTAACAAGTCCTGGGAGCAGGTGAGGGAACTGGGGTTGTTCATCCTGGATGAAAGAAGGCTGAGGAGAGACCTTCTGGCTCTCTACAAATCCCCCAGTGTTTGAGCCAGGTGGGAGTTGGTTTCTTCTTCCTAGTAGCAAGTAACAGGGCAAAAGGAAATGGCTCCAAGTTGCACCTGGGTTGGTTTAGGTTGGATATTTGACGAAGTTTCTTTATTGAAAGGGCTGTCAACCATGAGAGAAGGCTGACCAGGGAGCTGGTTGAATTCCTTATCCCTGGAAGAGTATAAAAGCTGCAGAGAGGTGGTGCTGAGGGACATGGTTTAGCACCAGACTTGGTACCAAGTTGGGTAATGGTTGGACTTAAAGCTCTTCAACCAAAAGGATTCTATGAATGTATATATTGATAATATACTCAATCTGAGGTCACAACAGATGAAAGTGCAGCATGTTGGTTAGAAGAGTATCAATAGCAAAAGGCTAGAGCAAGTTTCCCAGGATTCTTGCTCCATACAGAAGCAAACTTCCCATTTTCATCACATTGTGTTTGTGTTCATACAATCAGGCCTCATTCTCCCACATTTTGGGTAAGTGGACTTGGGCTTCTCCAGCTGGAGAGGCAGATATTGCCTCTTTGCACTTTCAGTAAACTAGATGAAACCTGCAATTCATGTCAGTGAGGATTACACACTGAAAGCTTCTCTGCAGGAAACTTGCAGATAGCAAGTGTCAGCAGTTCACAGTTCTCTACACTCCACCCACCCACGTATGGTTTGACTTCTCTGACGTTACCCAAGCCAGGAGAGGGAAGTGTGGAAATCTCCAGCTAGCATGTGAGCACTCTCCTTTTCTTACAGTCAAGTCTCCATTGCACCAAGTCTTATTTTTCTTGGGAAATAAAGCTCAGTGTGTGCAAAACCACAGTTCTGCATCATCAAGATGCTGAAAGTACACAACTTCTATCACCCTGTTGCACTTCCCAAAAATAATAGTAAAGTTTTAAAAGCTTCTACCACTACATTTTTTTTTCCCCCAGAGAACAATTCTCTTACGAGGCAACTTTACAGCTGAGAATCCTCCATCTGAAATTTTAATTCCGTGTGAACAAAAACTGCTTAACCTTTTCTGCCAATAGAAGCCTGCTGCCTTCTGATCTTAGTTGCTTAAATTTTCGGATACGTAGAGCGGGACTTGGTTTCGGTAGCCTGGGCAGGTTCCCAGGAACAGCTCTCCCGGTGTCTACCTTGAGGTGCCGCTGCCCGGAGCCTCCTCCCCGATGGAAACCTGACCAGGTGCGAAGAGCTGCCTGCGAGGGCGCACACTGAGCTCCAGGCAAGTGCGTCACCCTCAGGAATCCGCGCAGCACCTCGCACCTGTAAACACGCCAAAAGCACCGTCAAAAAACCCGCTGAACTGTAAGGGAAACGCTCTCCCTTCTCGGGAGCCGGCAGCTGCAAGCGCTCCGGGCAGGGAGGCGCTCATACTGAACCCTTGGCGTGGCCTGCCGAGGGCGGGATTCCAACCCCCCTCGCCCTACGCCGTCCCTCTGCCTGGTGGCGTTTTCCACTCCAGCCGCCTCGGCCAAGCATCCCAGCGGCGCAGCGCCCGAGCGGTTCCCTACCGCTCCTCTCCGCGCATCCCGCAGCTTACGCCGCGGCGCACGGCGCAGCCCCGCCCCTCACCGACGTCATGACGCACTGCGGCGCGGGCGGTAAGCGCCCCGTGAGGGTGAGGCCTCCGCCGCCGATTGGCTGCGCCGTGCGTAACGAACCGCCCGCCCACGTGCGCGGGACCGGCGCGCGGCTCTCGCGAGGTCTCGATGTAAACAAAGCTGGGGGGGGTGAGCGGGCAGCGCCGCCGCTCGCCCTCTCAACCGAGCTTAGGGCGCAACCGCCCTCTCCGTCCCCTGCGCACCGCCCACCGCGGCAGAGCCGGGCGGTGATTGGCGAACAGAGGGGAGCAGCCCGCCTTAGGAGCAGCCTCATTGGCTGCTGGGGGGCGGTGCGCTCGGTGTCATTCCCCGTGGGGGTCCCAAACACTGTCAGCGAGGAGCCGAGCGGAGGGCAGAGGCGGCAGGTGAGGGCAGTGGGCGGCTGCAGCCCGCACGGGGCTTGGCGGGCACAGGCCTAAACTGAGAGCGCTGGGTGAGGGCCGTGAGGCGAGAGCGGACTCTTGGCGAGCGCTGTGGGCGAGTGTGGGGATGTGAGGCCGGGCAGGGGCCGGCGCGCGAGGGCGGGCAGGTGCCGGCCGTGAGAGAGGGGCCTGAGGGAGCTGCCGGGCGCTGGCCTCGCAGGACGCGGGCTGCGCGGAGAGGGGCGTCTGGTGGGGATCGCTGCCTTCCTGGATTGCCGCGGCCTGATTCCCGGGACGGCAGTGGGGGGAGAGGCCGGGCAGGTCGGAGCGTTTTGTTGAGGAGTTGCTCAATATTGGGTGGCTGAGGGTGCCCAGGGCTTTCCGGCCGCCTCCTCTGCGTCCGGCTGAGCCCTGCTGTCGCAGCTTCTCAGGTGCTGCGACCTGGCCGCAGGTGTTTTTCTCATTTAGGGTTGCTTGGCAGGTGTGTTCATTTCAGTGGTGCCGCCGCAGGTTCTGTTTCAGTTTCAGTGAGGCTCGTTGTTTATTTTGCCTCCCTACAGGAGGTAGCCCTTACACAGCCTGTCCAAACACGAAATGATGCTGAAACTGGCATCGCACTGAGCATCTGCCTTTTGAATGGAATCACTGAATTGTTTCAGTTGGAAAAGATCTCTGAGATCGTCGAGTCCAGCTATGAGCCTGAGAGGACTGTGGCCATTAAACTATGTTCCCGGGTGCCCTGTCCACACCTTTGTTGACCATCTCTGAGGATGGTGACTCCACCATCTCCCTGAGCAGACTCTACCAACACCTGACTGCTCTTGCAGGAAATAAATTCATCCTAGTACGCAACCTAACCCTCTCCTGGCACAATTTCAGGCTATTTTTTTCTTACTCTATTGCCTGATACTGGGGGGAGGAGTCTGAGGCCCACCTCACTCTGACTTTCCTTCAGGGAGCTGTAGAGAGCAGGGAGCTCTCTCAGTCTTCTTTTCTCCAGACTAAACAACCTCATTTCCCTTAACTGCTCCTCACCAGAGCTGTTGTCCAGACCCTTCACCAGCTTCATTGTCCTTCTATAGATGCACCCCAGCACCTCAATACTGAACCCAGTGTTTTGAGGTGTGGTCTCCCCAGTGCCTAGCAGAGGGGCACAATCCCTGCCCTGATCCTCCTGGCTGTTTTCTCTCACTAGTTCTTGACCAGGGCTGGGTGGACAAGGGAGCAGCTGAAGGGCAGACTGCAGGATTGACTGTGAGCATCTGTGATGCTCCTCAAGGGGATTTTACTTTAGGAATGTCTGAGCTGAATTTTCACATGGAGGAATAGAAATGTGAAGAGAAACTTGAGGGTGGCACAAAAAGCTGCCATTAAAAAAAAAAAAAAGGCAAAGAAAAGGAAAAAAAAAGCAAAAAAAAGCTGAAGGTGTTCCACCTTGCTCCTTGTGTTAGCTTCAGTGTAACCCGTTAGGGATCTTCAGGAGGACAGCACACTGCAGTTGTGATTGCACTGGGCTTTTATGTTATTATTTTCTGAGACAACAGCTCTTTAGTAAAGAGTAGTCCTAGGTAATAGTGGTGATAACTGTGTGCCTGCAGCACTATCTGTAATGGCCAGTGTGGGGGGAATGTATCCCCTTAGCACTGCAGCAGGGAAGTTTGGAGGCTGTTTTTGCAGCTGTACCTATTGTAGGAGCTGTGGTGATTGAGGTACTGGAAAAAAGTTGTTTGGGGGTTCTTTGTTTGGGGTTTATTTATTTGGTTTGTAGGGATTTGTTGTTTGGTTGGTTATTTTTTGTTGGTTTTTTTTTTTTTCTGTGTTTTTTATTTGTAGTTTTCTCTTTGCTTTGGGGTGGGTTTGGTTTTCTTGTTTTGGGCTTGTGTGGGGTTGGCTGTTTGGGTGGTTTGCTTGGGGTTTTTCTTGGTTTGTTTGGGGTCTTGTTGGCTTGATTGGGCTTCTTGTTGGTTTGTTTGGTTTTTTAGATCCTGTTTGAGTTTTCATTTGTTTTATTTTATACAAGTGCTGTAAAGCAGAGCAGTGCCTTCTGGCTTTGTCTAAGTCAAGTTTCCTTCTTCAAGAGGTTTTTGTCATCCTGAAGAACACATCAGGAGCTTGTGTAATAAATATATGCATAAAATCAGCCAGGTTGGAAGAGACCTCCAAGATCATTCAGTCCAACCTAGCACCCAGCCCTATCCAATAAACCAGACCATGGCACTAAGTGCCCCATCCAGGCTTTCCTTGAACACATCCAAGGATAGTGACTGCACCACCTCCCTGGGCAGCCCATTTCAATGCCAATCAGTCTTGCTGGGAAGAACTTCCTCCTAACATCCAGCCTATACCTCCCCTGGCACAACTTGAGACTGTTCTCCCAGGCAACCAGCAACAGAAGTAGGGGACACAGCCCAACCCTGCCTGGCTACAACCTCCCTGCAGGTAGCTACAGAGAGCAACGAGGTCTGCCCTGAGCCTCCTCTTCTGCAGGCTGCACACCCCCAGCTTCCTCAGCCTCTCCTCACAGGGCTGTGCCCCAGGCCTCTCGCCAGCCTTGCTGCCCTTCTCTGGACGTGTTGCAGTACCTCAACATGTGACCCAAATCATTGTTGTCATTAACCTGCCTGTGTCCCTTACAGGTGTCTGCAGAGAAGCCATGGCGACAGAGTCCCCGCGCCGCCCCAGCCGATGTACTGGAGGGGTGGTGGTTCGCCCACAAGCTGTCACGTAAGCACCTCCCAGAAGAGTAGCCCTTGCTTGCTTATTTTCTTGTGTCTTTTTTTCTGTCAAAAGCAGCTGTGAGGGCATGTGCTGACAGTAAGCTTTTATCACACTGAGGCTTTTTCCTGTCTCCTAGGGCTGGGCAGGTCAAAGTGTCTCCCAGAACAGGATACTTTCTGCTTACAAGCCAAAACCTCCAGAGCTGTACATCTTAAAGATGATTATCTTGCAGTGTTTTGTTGTTTGTTTACACAGTTTTGTTTGCTGTACAAGCACCATGCTAGCTGTAGGTCAGTGATTGCAAACTCCTTCCTTAGGCTGGGAGCACTGTAGCAGATTCGGTCTCTGCTGTTGTTTTTAATACTTTGTCACAGGAGTGGATAGATTAAAGCACTGTAACCCTGTCATTAAAGTTCTGCAGTAAGCAGAAGTGTGAATTGTAAATGTCTTAAGAGAATGAAGCCGAAAGCAAAGGAAGAACCTCCTTGGGCATCCTATTTGAGAGCCTCCCCACCCTCATCCTGAAGAACTTCTTTCTAAAATCCAGTGTAATTCTGCTCTCCCTCAGATTCAAACCACTCTATCTTGTCCTATTGCTAGACACCCTTATGAAAAGTCCCTCTGAAGCCTTCCTGCAGGATTGCTTCAGCTATTGGAGGGCAGCTCCAATACCCGAAAACTTTCTCCAGGCTGAACATCCTCAGCTCCCTCAGCCTATCCTCATAGCAGAGTTACTCCAGCCCTTGGATCATCTTCGTGACCTCCTCTGGACTGTTAGCTTCCCGTTGGTGTATTTTGACACCAAGATTCACTTTATATTTACCAGGGAGCATAGGAAACCTCTAATTGTAACCGAAAAACTTGTGTTAAAGGTTTGTCTCGAATCCATTTGAGACAATGAAAATTTTTTATTGTGTTGCAGAATTTCTCTACAAACTCAGTTCTGTTGGTAATCTTTTCTTGAAAGTAAGCTTTGAACAGTTAACAGTAGAAAAGCACTGTAAGAATAAAATTCTCTCTCCTTTTGGTTTATTACATTGGTGTCTTTTCACCTCAAAAATAGCTTAAGTTTTGTTGAGACTTTCTGTATTGTGAGCAGCCTACAGCAACATTCTGCTGTTTTTGTCAAACTCCTCAATTCTTCCTATCCAAGTGTTTACTTTTTGTTGGATTTTGTCACTTGGTGCTGTTGTTTTTAAGCACTTAGAGGATACTTGCTCAAAGTTTTTTCACTTCAGGGGGGATTTAGAATAAAACATATCCTAAACATTAGCTTTGTTCAGGATACAGTAGGAGTATAGAAAGTACTCATTTCATGAGCTGAAAAAGGAAGACAGTGTGACTCTTGCTGGTAGGCATTCATATAAGGACTTCAAACACTGCCTTTAATTCTATACCTGCAGACCAGTATTATTGCTTGGTAATAAAGGGCTCTGAAGGTACACAGGAGTTTTGGTGACCTACATAAATCAAGGAAGAATCAGCACTGAAAACCACAGCTTGTAAATAAGTCCTGGACTTTGAGCAGTGAGACAAACTTCTGGTGCAGTCATCTTTGGATCGCTGAACAAAATCTAGTTTTGGAATGGCTTGGAATAAGCTTTCTGAAAGGCAAAATTTCATTGTTTAGATTTGTCTTTGTTTCCAGAGAGGAATCAGAGTTGTCAGGGTTGGAAGGGACCTCAAGCATCATCCAGTTCCAACCCCCTTGCCATGGGCAGAGACTTTTCCCACTGGATCAGGTTGCCCAGAGCCACACTGGCCATTACAGATAGCGCTCCACCACACTACCACTCACATCAGCATTGTATGGGAAGTATATGAGGTCTTAAAGTGTGCTTGTCCCACAAAGAAAGCTCCAGGCCTTAGCTGAAGTCCTCATTTCACAGATTGGTAGAATGGTTTGGGTTGGAAGAGACCTTAAAGATCAGCCAGTTCCAATCCCCCTGCCACGGTTAGGGACACCTACCCACTAGCCCAGGTTGCTCAAGGCCTCATCCAACTTGGCCTTGACCACCTCCAGGAAGAGGACATCCACAACCTGCCTGGGCAACCTGTTGCAGTGTAAAGAGTTTGTTTCTAATATCCCCTTCTGTTTTCAAGGGAGCAGTCGTACATGGAAAGTGTTGTCACCTTTCTCCAGGACGTTGTGCCACAGGTACGTGTGGATTTTTATAACTATATTTTTTCAGGGTACGAAGCAGTTGAAGTTTTTGCCAGGTGGACTGAAATATTGAAAGAAAACATGAAATTTGGGGTTTTTAAAAAAAATGTGAATCCTGAGATCAGGTTTTACCTGGACATAGTTTCCACAGGTAGCAGAAGCATAGGACTGGGATGGCCAGTTCTGTATTGCTCACAGACCTCTCAGTAGCAAATGGAAACTAATTTTGTTTTTCATTCTGGAGGAATATTGCAGCTAATTGTCTGTAGCCTTAGGAAACTCTCTTGGTTCCAATTTGAAAGATTATCTTGGCTAGTTAGTCATGATTTTCCTCCATATAAAGGAAGAAAACAACACCTCCCCTTGCAAGTAACCAATTTGTGAAATGCATAGTGGGCTCCTGGTCAAAATTAGAGTCAAAGTTTCATTTAAAAGCTCGCTGCATTCCACACACACCCCCATTTCCCCCTCCCCTGTAGTTAAAGGTACACTCTGTGTTGCATTTCACAAATCAGTTTGCCTTGGAGGCATGGAATGTGACTTGTTTTGAAAAGCAATCCCCACACTTATTTTGTGAATTTGTATTTTTAGGCCCCATTATTGCCTTTCTGGTGTGTATAAAGCAATCAGAGAAGCTCTTGTCATATTTAATCCAAAATACTGCAGGCTATTTTGTTAGAATCCATTTGGAAGTGGTGGTGGTTCTGCTTAGCTCATGTTCTTCCCACCACAGTTTCTCCTGAGGACTGTAAAACGTGCAGTTTGGAAACATGACAAATCTCCCTTCACAGATCCTTTTTGTATCTCCTCTTTTTTTATGGGAATGTGTAGAACACAGAGCTGAAACATGGATCTGTTTTACTGATTCTCTCTTCAGTGGCTGTGTAAGATCACAGAATCACAGCAACATGGAGGTTGGCAAAGCCCCTCAGGATCACCAAGTCCAACCTAGAACCCTACTCAGAAAGATTCACCTTAAACCATAGCCCCAAACACCACATCCAAACCACCCTTAAACACGTTCAGGGAGGCTGCCAGGGTGCCTCCCTGGGCAGCTCATTCCAGTCTCTGTCTGCTCTCTCAGTAGAAAAACTTTTTCCTAATGTCCAATCTAAACTTTCTTATTTCAACCCTTTTGCTGCCTTCTTGTTTTTTTGTCATCCAGGCCTACAGTGGTACCCCACCAGAAGAAAAGGAGAAGATCATCTGGGTCAGATTTGAAAACGCGGATTTAAATGGTACGGCTTCATTTTCCCCTACTTTTTTTTTGTGCTTGCGAGGTCCACATACAATAATTTCAGTCAGCTTTATCAGTAACTATTGTAGGCTCAAAAATATTTCATTCCTATATTCTAAATTGTGAGTTAAGAGCTGAATAGAGTTCAGTATCCACCAAATGGAACAAGTAGGCCTTGTGACTTCATCTTGCTTAGGAAGAAGGACAAATAAAAATACTTTTCCTTGAGGTAGCTGAAAATACTAATTTCCTTTACTGTTTGATTTCAAAGCCAATTATCTGCCTGAATCCTGTGCAGGTCCAGTGGCATGGTAGAATTCAGAGTAACTTAGAAAGGATGAGAGTTGGTTAAAATGAGCAGGAGGTTCCATGATATCTTCCAGGGAAACAACAGAGCAAAGCCACAAAATACTCTTCAACTGTGACTTACCATCTCTCATGCAGCTTCATAAATCATCAGTAAAGAGTCTTGACTTGGCACAGAAAACAGCTCTCCAACCTTTTTAAGGGAAAATAGTGATTGTGACAAGCTTTAGCTTGAGAGCACCGAGTAGATCCTTAGTTAGGATCTGAGCTGCTTTACCTGCCTACCTCTGTTAATTTTTTTTTTTTTTCTTAAACTAAGGAAGGTTAGGGACTTAATGAGAGAGCTGAATGCTGCTCTGCTATCAGGTAGTTCAAGAATTAATTGAACATCTTGGAGAGCCTTGTGGTGTGTGGAATGTGTCCTTGTCATAGCTGGGGATCTAAGGGAGCTGCCTTCTGGACAACACTGGATTTAATTCTTCCAGCAAATTGCTGTTTCTTGCCTGCTGACTTTTTCCTGTCTGGAGCTCTATGGTAAAGGCTTATTCTGGTCTCAGATGAAATAATAGCAATAATAGCCAAAGCTGTGATGGGGAATTTTCAGCCTTTCCCAGAGGTTAATGGGGAAGATTATATGTTTTCCAGCTGCTGAAATGGCCCAGAGGTTGGCACTTCATAAATTCATCGTTATTAGAGCTAGCAAAAAGCTGTCAACCTCTACATGGCATTATGTCCAGTTTGGGGTTAGTTAAAGTTGGTTTGCTTGTGCCTTGTTTTCCTCCTATGTTTACTTCAAAAAATCTCAGGCATTCCCTCTTTAGGGTCTTTTCTACCATATAACAAAACCTCCTTAGAATATTCTTCAGAATCAGTCATATTCTCCATAAATTTACTTCTGTGTAGCCTAATCTGATTGAGCCTGAGTACGTCACCCTCTTTCACCACCCTAAATATCTTCTCTTTCTATTCTTGCTTACCTACTTACAGTGAGCATTTGTTCATCTTGTCATGGTTGAAAATGTAATTTTCAAGGGCTTTACTCAAGCTTCATGTTTTTGATGATTATGTCCTGTAACACTTTTCTTCTTGGGGATTTTCTTCTTTTGGTAAGGCTGATGTGAAGAGGAATTACAAAGTCTCTAGAAATATTTTTCCCCCCCAGTCTCTGCATTTGTGATTTCTGTATTTGTTAATGTTTCTTTTCTTGGTCCTTTGCAAATTTTTCTGTTTGGGAAGTTTTGTTGTGTTTTAATAATCGTTACAGAAGGTTTCTAGTGGCAACCCACATTGTAATCCAGGAAACCTTTCTCCAGCATCTTAAATTTTAATGCGTTTTAACCTCTCTGTGAAACTTGAACAAATCTGTTCTGTTTAACTAAAAGAGTATATCCAAATGTTGTTCAGCCCCAGAATTTAAACCACTTTTTGCTTTTCCTTATGACTACAGCAACATTCATTGAGAAAATCCCATCCAGGATAACTGACCCCAGGTGTAGTTGATCCCAACCTGTTAATGATGGCTTTGATATTTAAACCCAATTTAGATACAACCAGGAATATGGAGTTCCATGAAATCCACAGCACTGGGAACGAGCCACCATTACTGCTAATGATTGGATACAGTGATGGAATGCAAGTCTGGAGCATACCTGTAAGTACAGAGTTCACTTCTGTGCCAGAGGCTTTTGTTGTTTGTAATGTTTATTACTTGACTATTTCACTTGTTCCACTTCAATAGGAGAAATTAAAAGGCAGTATTTATTATCAGCATCCTCTGGTTTGTAGCTAACCTGTTTATATTAAGATTAATCCTGAGCGTAGATCAAAGACTTGAATTCATGTTCAGTCAGATTTTACAAATGGTTTAAGTACACTTTCAGAGTTGAGTTAGGAGCAGTGCTTGACATGGTGGAACAGTTCCTACCTCAGAAGAGCTTTTAACTTACAGAAGGGAATAAGGGTGGAAAAATAAGGGGGAAAAAAATTAGTTTTTCCCAGGAATGAATGCAAGTATGACACCATGAATAGTATTTTACAATCCCATGTTTGTCATGTACATGATTTGCAATTTTAATTTTATTAAAAGTCTCTTGTGTCCATATGGGTTTGATTTTGTGCTGTCATATGCACACCCTGCAGTTTGTGTTGGAGTGCTTTATGAGCACATGGTCTTCATTTGGGGAATTTCCCCCAAATTTCTTGAAACTGCAGAATAAAGTTTAATGCAGTAGGTCATAAAATTCTTAACTTAAAAAAAAAAAATGCTTATAACACCTTGTCCTTCAAAATAACGTGGAGAGGCTGGATTTTTTTTTTCCTTGGGAAAATAAATGGAGTTTTTAGAAATATGATGGAGTGGGTTTATTTTTTTTTTTTATGGTTAGCTGTACAAGAGCTGTTTATATACCAGTAGCTTAGGCAGTGTAATAGAAAATAATGCAATTTGCACACCAAAACTGAGTTTCAGTGGAGTGTGGGAGAGTGCTTTCCCCCTCTCAACTGCATAGTGCTAGCTGGAGATGAAAAAAACAGCTACTGAGCTGTTTCGAAGGAGTTTCATAGAAATGAAGTAAGACTCAGTGTATACTTGGCTAAATTTCAGTATATAGTAACTTTTTATTAAAATCTAGGAACATTAACCGAAGCCTAGGAACATTTTTGTCAAAATCTAGGGAATTTTATCTGAGAAGTAGTTCTAATTTTCGTAGTTTTAATGGAGCAAAATATATCTTTGGATTGTGTTTTGAATCTGCCTTACCCTGGAAAGACTTTGGATCCTAGAATGGCTCAGGTTGGAGGGGATCTCAGAGGTCATCTCTTCCAACCTCCCTGCCATGTGCAGGGACACCTCTCAACTAGACTCAGCTACTCAAGGCCTCATCCAGCCTGGCCTTGAACAACCCCAGGGAGGAGGCAGCCACAGCCTCCCTGGACAGCCTGTGCCAGAGTCTCACCACCGTTGTGGTGGAGAGCTTCTTCCTCAGCTCCAGTCTAACCCTGCCTTCCATCAGCTCCAAACCATTTCCCCTTGTCCTGTCTCTAGATACCCTCATGAAAAGTTCCTCTGCAGCATTCCTGTAGGGTCCCTTCAGGCAGCTCTGAGGTCCCCCTGGAATCAAGTCTTCTTTAAGCAGAACACCCCTAGCTCCCTCAGCCTATCCTCACAGCAGAGGTGCTCCAGCCCTTGGATCATATCTGTGAATCCTAAGCCTGGGCATGCAGCATAGAATTAGGTTTGTAGCCTGATCAGTTTTCTCTTGGTGTACAAAACAGTTTACTCAAAGGATCCAGAAGCGTTTTGCTTTATTCTTCCCAGTGTACTGCAGGAAGCAAACATTAGGTGTCACTAAGACACTGAGCTAAAAGAGGGCAGCCTGCTGCAGCAGTACCGGGAGTTAAGATCCTGTGAGCAGTCGCATAGCCTTAAGCTACAGAATGTTGGTAAACCACCTGCCTTTATCTTCCTGCGATGTTCTTAGCCAAGCCAACCTGTGTTTTCTGACAAATGGATAGGAACACATTGTGTTGGGACTTGTGCTGGCTGCTCTGTGATAAGAGGAGCTTTGTGTCTAGCAGAGATTGTGGGTTTGCCTCTGTGTGAGCATGAGTGTGACATGCTCCTGCTTGCTGGTTAGGAGAGAGTTCTGTGCCTCCTCCTAAGTGACTTTCTGTGTCCAAATGAGTGTCTGTGTCACAGCTATCTGTATCGGTGCCCTGGAGAAATGCGATGCAAGATGGGATCTTGCATGCATAAGGAAAGCAGAGATGAAAGAGAATGAAAGCAAGAAGGAAAGAGTCTCCTTTGGTATGTGAGCAGATCACCTCAGTGTAAGCTGTTCTGCATGAGCTGCCTGTGTGCAGGCTCATACCCCATGGCACCTTGCAGGAAACATGAGAGATTCCTAACAAGTGAGCACTTAGACTACTGCGCTTATCCTGCCTTGTGTGGAGTAAGTCTGCTTGCTGCTGCTAGGATAAGGTACTTTATCCATGTTTCCTCCTGGGAAAGAGGTTTTTCTTAGGGTGTGTGGGTAGGTTTGTTCTTGCTCTTGCCTTTGGCCCTCTATATCTGAATAGGCCCCAAGTTAGGCCATGAAATCCCTGATACTCCCTTTTTTTTTAGCTGCATGCTGCAGCCAGGTTATATTTTTCCCTTCCCAATCTGTTTCACTTCTCCACAATCGCTGGACTTCTATAGTATTTAATATTTTAGTTTCTTTTTGTGTCAGTAATTTTTTTTTTTTTTTTGCAGAGGTGTTTTCAATGGGTGGGAGGAAGTCCAGTGAACTGGAAAAAAATGCCACATGTGGAAATATTTTGCTGTCCATCCATCTCAGTTGTAGAGATATTGCATCACTTTGTCAGCTCTTCATTTGTCTGTTCTGTGAAATCCTGTGAGCACATCCAGAGAGGTGCAGCTCTGACCTGTGCAGTTGGTGTGTGTCAGTGTAATGCCAGTGCTGGCCTGGTCCCTTTGTTAGTGACATAGCCTTGGAGGTGGCTGAGTTAGAGCAGCCCAGGTTGGAAGGGACCTCAGGGATCATCTGGTCCAACCTTTCCTGGCAATTCCTGTCTTAAACAAGAATTTAAAAATCTTTTCAGAGCAGGATTTTTGCAGCTGACAGACTTGGAGGAAACATCACCTATTTGTTTTGGTTTTTTGTTTCTCCTTTAAAGTGGTGGGTGGGTTTTTTGTTGTTGTTTTTGTTGCTCTTGTGTTGTTTTGTTTGTTTTTTGATTCCTTACTCTGGGCAAAATAACTGCCAGGTTTTAGGTGACTGACTTAAATACTAGGAGTGTATCTGGCAGCACTTTTCTTTTGTGTCTCTTGATACGGTGCAACCTTTTCTTCTGGATCTTGCTGAGTATTTAGCTTGTAATTAAGCCACATTATTCCAGTTAAGAGTAAAAACAACCTGGATCTCTACGGCTTGAAACCCTTTCAGTCTGAGAAGGCAACGATTTGACGTTTATGTGAAAATCTGCTCTGCAAGGCTGTTATCTGTGGCATTGTGCTTTTTATTCCTACAATTGAACCTCTATTCAGCACTTAATAAAGTAATGTGTTGCAGGCAGTCCGGTTTGTGTCTGAGTGATTATGAAGTGTTTATGACAGCTTCTAAGCTGACACTCTGGGTAATGGTGTTACATTGACTTCTAAACACCTCTGCAGTCTGCCTCCAGGAGTGTGTGTGTCTCTTTGCAGTCTGAGTGGTTTCACATTAACATCTCCTTGGAGTAAGATCTTTTGACTACAGAAGTGTTACTTGCAAATGGAAGATACCATTAGGGCTGCTTCAAAGGGCTGAGCTGATGTTTGGACTGCTGGGTGCTGGGGTTCTGAAGTGCAGGGTCTAAATCTGTATTGCATAAGGAGTGGAAGGTGTCCACCCAAGCAACTTTTCTTTGATCTTCGTTTTGAAATGGGGGTGGGAAGGTTAAAAGTGTTCTTAAAATATGCCTCACTCAGTGGGGAGAAATCTGGGAATACACCAAAGTATGACTAGAAGTTCCTCTGTGATAATCCTGCAGTGTACTTTCCTGTTTTATTTGGAATTTGTTTGTTCCCCTTGCTCCCAGTTTCATGTTTCAGATGCAATTGGAACTGGTTTGTGCCTAACGTGGTTTCCAAGTATCTGTTCTAGATGTTCTTGTTCAGGGAGGTGCAGCTTGGCCAGTTTTGTGGCAGAGAAGTTTGGGTTGGGTTATTTTTTTCATTTTCATTTAATAGGTTGTGTTACAGTTTAAAAAAGGATGATCAAGATGAGCTGTATAAAGCAGGAACTACCAAAGGAACCTTTAAATAAGCAGCACAGATGTATATTTAGCAGAAGTACTTTAAGGTTGTGGTATGATGACACTGCCACGTGCTAAAGGGATGTGTCAGCCCAGATGGTAGGTGACTGTCCCATGGAGACCTTTGGAATGCAGAGGACTCATTGAACAGGGATGGCATCACACACTGCCTTTCCTCCTCTCCAGACCTTAGCACTTCTTCAAATGCTGCTGTCAATAATCACAGAATGTTAGGGGTCAAAAGGGTCCTCAATGATCATTGAGTCCAACCCCTCTGCCAGAGCAGGATTATCTAGGATGGGGCACACAGGAACACATCCAGGCAGGTTTTGAGCATCTCTTGAGAAGGAGATTCCACAACCTCTCTGGGCAGCCTGTTGCAGGGCTCTGTCACCCTCACAGGGAAAAAGTTTTCCCTTATGTTCATGTGGAGCAATTTTCCTCTCAGTAGTTTAAGCATTGAGTTTTGACTCAATTTTGTTTCAGTTTGGTGCATGTTTGACTCTCTTGGGTTTTTTTTCACCATGTGAAAGCCATTTTTCTGTGGTTGGAAACTATTAGTTATCCTTAGTGTGAACAAAACTTCCTTTGTTCTGTTTTTTCAATGGGTGCAAACTGGTATGCCCCAAACAATAAAGCTCTGTCATCAAAAATTAACCAGCGCTGCAGATTTCTGCGCTGTCAGATTGTAAGTGGTGGCTCAAGATGTCAAAGTGGAGGAGAGAGGAGATCTTCCCCTTTTCTGTCATTAGTGAAAGAGAGGAGAGCAGTGAAGGCTTCACTGGGGGCTGGGTTTTGAACTGCTGGGTTCTTTGCTTGCAGCCCTTCCAGGTAGGTCTGGGGCTTGTGGTTTGATACCAGGCAGTGGGAAAGCTGAAATATTCTATTGGACCAGCTTGGAGCCATCATTCTGGATTCACTCTCTTAGAGAACGAGTACCTGAAGTTGCTTTTATAGCTCAATATTCGATTCTTGAAACCTGTTTGGAAATATTCTTGGCTCTTGGAATGGGAAAGAAAAACTTTTAAGAGCTTTGAAAGCTGCCACAGGGACTTGCTACTTAGCTGGATCAGATCCAAAATGGCAGCCACAGCCTAGTTTCTTCACAGGTGCTTTTTGAAGGATTTAGAGCTCTGTTTTCAGTTCATGAGGTCTATTTATATTTTGTCTATGCTTATGAGACTGTGGAGCTCAAGGGGCTGGTAATGGGATGTGGAGCCTTCTGCTTATGCTTGCCAGCCCACATCTCCCCCAAAGTGGCAGTGACAAAGTTGTGAGCCATTGAGCAATGGGTTGGGCTTCTGTAGCTCTTCAGTTCCTAGTGGAGTAAGTGTCCCATTCACAGAAAAGGTTGCCTGGCCATGTTGGCTGTCTCAGGAGTGAGATAAGGCCTGAACTGGTAGGAGGATCAGCCTATATAACCTTTCCACCCTGAAGATGGTGCTTTCAGGCAAAACTGTTCCATGTGGCCTCAGCAGTGCTAATAAAATGTTATGTTTACATGGATAAATGAAGGACGTTAGCACTAACCACAGCTAGTGGTTTATAAGACTGAAAAGGGAAGAAGCTTCTACTGGTGGTAGTGTTTTAAAAGTGTTAATTAGAAGTCAAAGGAAATCCTGAACTCTGGTATTTTTCATTGTCTGGTGAACCAGAGGAGCAACCAAGCTGTTACTAATTCATGGCATCCAACAAAGCCCCTTTGCCTTCTATTGTTTCCTCTTTCTCTACAAAAGTTGAAGACACACAACTCTAAAGCACTGCTTTAACAAAATATTGCTTTATGGAGCTATGTTAGGTTGAGCATTCGTGTTTTAATTAGATCACAGAATGGCTCAGATTGGAAGGGACCTCAGAGCTCATTTTCTCCAACCTCCCCACCACGGGCAGGGACACCTCTCAACTACTCAAGGCATCATCTAGCCTGATTTTGAGCACCTCCAGGGAGGAGGCAGCCACAGCCTCTTTGGAGAATGTATTCCAGAGTCTCACTAGCCTCATCCTGAAGAACTTCCTAAGATCCAGTCTAAATCTACTCTCCCTCAGCTGAACTGGAGTTCAGTATATTTAAGAGCAGAAACTGAGTTCAGAAGCTTTTCTTAGCATATCTTACTTTTGGGGCTCTGGATTTTATTTGAAGTAGACTGGAGTTCGAGCTGATGTGCTTGGCATGGGTCAAGTAGAAGGTGGCTGGCCTGGGTTGGATTTTTTGATGTGAGTAATTTCTTCCATACTTTTGTTATGCTGGGTCTTTTCCCTCTTGTTTTCATTCATAGCCATCTCACACAGATGCAAACCAGCATTTTAATGATTTGGGGGAAAAAAATCTTTAATTGCCAACAATAATAGCTCCAAAGCCCTGTATTTTTCTTCTGTTTCTTCCTTTCCCTTTTCATAGAGCTGGTGTGTTCTGATGGATAGAAAACTTGCTACTGGCTTCATCTTTTTTCACCTCTTTTATTACGTTCTCGTTATTTAATTTTTCTCATTTTCTGCTTGGCTGTGCTCTCCTTTTTTTCCAAGCTGCCCTTTCTGGATACAGGTGTTTTTATCTGTGTGCACTCCAAACTCATGATCTGTTAAAAACAATCTGCAAACTTTACAGAGTTGATTTCTGATCATCTTTCTTTTGTCTTGGATAGAAATCTGTTCTGCAAGCTCTTTGAGAGCAGAAGCCTATGGCCGTCCCTGAGGGGGAATGAAGCTTGTTTTTGACAACCTGGACTACCACGTTGCTGTGTGTCCAGATGAATCTGCTGTGATTGGAACATCTGCCTAATAAAATAAGAGCAGGGCAGACTAAGGGATTCATTCTCATATTGATTACAGCTTTAAGACTGTTGTGTCCATCAGGAATAATTCTGATGGCATCATTAACAGCGCTGTTGATTCATACCAGTGTGGAGCTGCCAGCTGTCTGAAAAGCTAAAATGGCTGAGAATGTTATTTCCCCACGGCTGTAGAGCTTGAGTGTTATTCCAGGCACAAGGAGGAAAACTGAGGGAGGTTTAGACTGGATACTAGGAAACATTTCTGCTCTGAGAGGGCGGTGAGGCGTTGGAACAGACTGCCCAGGGAGGTGGTGGAGTTGCCATCTCTGGAGGTGTTCAGGAAGCCGTAGATGTGGTGCTTCAGGTTATGGTTTTGTGGACATGGTAGTTGGGTTATGGTTGGACTCAGTGACTTTAAAGGTCTATTCCAACCTTAACGATTCTCTGATTTATGTCCTGTGCTTAGTCCCAGTGTAGAGAATGATGGACTAGGTCTGTAGGAAGTGATGTTCTCAAAGTCATCTTATGAAAGGCTTGTGCTTCAGTGGAGTGGGCTGAGGCTGATGGCTGCACTGGATGGTCTTAGAGGGCTTTTCCAGCTGAAATAGTTCTGTGATCCTGCCCAGGTTATCTAAAGCAGTGATAGTAAGTAATGAGGCTCAGGGTTAAGACTGAAAGCAAGCTGAGAGTCTAAAGTGCTGTACTTAAGTCTCCCGTCGGACCAATAAATCATTGTAGACCTGTTCTAACTTTTTGAACGTGTGAGCTGAAATGCAGAAAGAAATGGGAACAGCCATAAAGTGGAAGCTCAGAAAGTTGACTCTGAGCTTCTTGAGTCATAAGAACCTTGTTCCAAATCGTGTTCACTTCTGATATTGTAAACTCCTCATCTATAAGAATATATATCCACATATATATTTACGTGACATGTCCACACTCCATGTATTTTGCAGATCAGTGGGGAAGCTCAGGAGCTCTTTTCTGTCCGCCACGGTCCGGTTCGAGCTGCACGGATTTTACCAGCCCCACAAATCAGTAAGTATATGTTGACAGGGTTCATAATTAAGCACAGTGGTTGAGCTTGATGGTCTTAAAGGCCTTTTTCAACCAAAGCAATCCTTTAATGCCATAACTTTTTGTTTGTGACAGATCTCTGTCCAGATCCTTGCTATAACCTGACGTATTAGCTACTTGGAATCAACCTTAGCCAGGCTATGATTCTATGTAGATAATTCTATTTCATTTTAAACGTAAACCCTCCTAATAGGTTTCTACAAGGATTATTTACTACTTTTTCTCCAGTTTCATCTTCAAATGTTGGCTTTGATGCTGCTTCCTTTTTGTTTTACAGGATATCTGTGCTCACATCTCAGTCCTGAGATGTTAATGATTCTATTTGGAAACATTTTTTGTTTGTGGAGTAAAAGCATGTACTTCTAATACCACCAAGGGATTTGGGGATTATGTTGGACTGCAGATTTTAGTACTACATTATGAATTAATTAGGGAACTAAAAAAAAAAAAAAAAAAAGCTTAAAAGATAATTGTTTAAATTATTACAAAGCTCTAGTGAATTATAATAAGTTAGAGTGTTTCAAAGAACATAAATGAAGACAGTTAAAGGTTTAATGGATGCATTTTATGCTGTCTCACTGATTTCCTGAGCAGAAGAATATACAAAGTATGAGTATGTGTGGTTCTGGAACTCTATTATAGGTTAGAGTAACTTAAAGCAAAATACTTTACAAGCATGTTGTGCCTTTTATTCTCTTTATGGGAACACTGCATAAATCCTGGTGAGCTATGGGACTTGGGCTATTATGTGTGTCATTAAGTAGTGGATGTCTGTGCCCCTTCCTTTCTTGGAGGGAAAAAGAGGAGAAAGAAGAGTGTAAGTGGAAATGAAAGTGAAGTAAATTAACTGAAGAAGCTCTAACTTCTGTTTTTTGTTGGGTTTTTTTGCCCTGATAGTAAAATAGTGCTTTTTGATTTTTCAGTCTATTAAGCTGCCCTGCTTATGAACTCCTTCCAGCAGTTACTGTCTTTACATTGCATATATTTAGCATCTGACTATGATAGTTGTTACATTAGAAAACTATTCAAATTAGCTCATATTAAATTAAGCCAAACCTTTTAAAAACATGTTTTGGGGGCTCTTTTTACATAGCTTGGTTTAACTAAATCTTTGATTAAAAGTACATGAATGTATCGTTGACCAGGATCTGGAATCAGATAAAAGTCAGGCTGTAATAAGAGGCCTTAGGTAGCTAACACATGAGCTTTAATGATTCTGAGCAAAATAAAAGGAATCTGTAAAGGAGAAGCTGATTACCATCAGTAAGCTCAAACACTATTTTACTGTGAAGCTGTCAAAAGGGAATTATTGCAAATAGGACTCTCTTGGTGGATGGATTTGGCACGTTCCTAGAAGCAGATCTCATTTGGTGATACCAAGCTCATTCCCAGGTGTGAAAGGGAAGCTGGTGGGTTTAACGTGGTGACTTCACAGTAGCAGAGCTGAATAGTTTGTCAACTGTTTTGTTAGAATCCTCCAGGCCTTTGATGTCAGATCCTCTGCTTCATCATGTGCCTCAGAGCATAATGCAGCATTGTTTCAGAAGTGTTATTTCATACAGGCTTATTTCAGGTGGGCTTGTTGCAAAGGAGACCTCCTCAAAGCTGATTCAGCAGGTTAGAAGTGCTCCTAGTAGCAGGAATGTGGTGCAGTATCTGGAGCTCGCCTTGCACCCTGCCAACTTGGATCTGGAGAGGTTTATTAGCTCAGGCTCTGTGCCATGCTAGGGCAGTTCACTGGCTCCTGGAACTGCTCAGACCTGGCAGCTATACTGCAATGTTCATGCAGGCTTTTGTCAGAGCTAACAGACCAGGCAAGACCTGACCTAGCCCAGCACTGCAGCACTTTGATGTCTGTGTCTGTGGCATTGGTTGGTCTGCAGCCTGGATAAGAGGTGCATAAAGAGTTGAGAGATTTCTGCAAATAATGCTGGAAAATGCAGACAGTAACTCTTCTCTGTGGACCATTGCTTCAATGCCTTTGATTGCTCTCTCCAGCTTGTCATACAAAAGACCTTTTTGGAGACTGAAGGTTTACACTGAGATCAGATTCAGGGCTTAAGCAAGGGGATGAAATTGCAAAGCTAATATCCAGAATATGAGGACACTTCTGTCTGGATGCTGTCAGTCTCAGAAATAAGAATACTAAGTCCTGGCACTTTGCGTGCCACATGCTGTATTAGCTGCTGAGCCATCTGCTTGGCACAGCTTTTGAGCTTGCCCAGCTCTTCTTCCCTTGCAAATCTGCATGCTGTGATGGAGTTTAGTACTTGTTTAGCTGTGTACAGGTGCCTGCTTTGCTGGACTCTGGGATTTTTCTATGTCTTCAGATAGAACAAGTGTGCAAAGATGTGTCTGAAGGGAAACAGATGGGACTTGGTAGTTACTAGAAGGGAGAAAATAGTAAGAGGTAGATGCAAAATGAAGCTGGAACTCTGCCATTTAAATGTAGCCTCTGTTCTCTGAAGAGGAAACTACAGTTGCTAACATCATTGTACTTAATGATAGCCAGAGAAGCAGGCAGAAATCAGGGTGTTTTAACTCCTTCCTCCTCCAGTTTGGGATTCCAACCCATGATGTCCTCACTGCTGCTTGAGTTACTGTGTTGGGTTTGCTCTCACAAGACACCTAATGACTCTGTGTAGCCACACTGACCAGATTATTCACAGTCTTTGTTCACCAGGGTCTCTAATTCTTCACTGCTTCCTCTAGATGATGCATTCTTGTTTTTTCTGAAGTAACTGCCTGTAGAATTGAAATGATCCTGAATTTTGTATTCTCTCTTGGATATTCCTGTATTTGTCTTGTGCTTATTCTCTTCTGATTGGCACTTAAGTGATATTTAAAGAAACACTAAGAATATTACTTAGTAATTTATCTCTGGACTCCACTGCTTCCATCTTTGATGTTGGTAAAATAAAACCTGAACCTCGAAGGCTGACTCAGCTTTATGCACAGGTATACTTAAAAGAGCTCTAATATTTAGGTTGCTTCTTAAAGGAAGGCAAATGTGAGTATTGTGGATGTTCAGTCACTTGGGTGGCTTAGTGGTTTGGAGTCCCTGAAGGCCAAAATAATTGCACAGTGTGGCTAGTGGGGGAACTGGCCCTACAAGCTGAACAAGCAGAGAGGGGTGGCTTGGTGCAAGTGGGTCACGCAGGTGTGCATTCAAGTCTTGCTGGTTTGTAACAGTTGTGTGGCTTGTGCTGCTGAAATGGATGTTGATGTGTGGGGATTAGAGAAATTACAGAACAAGAGCTCTCAAGCTTAGCTGCTGAGCCTTTTATAGCTACTATAAGGCAGAATTTTGGAGGGCAACTTCTAAAACCACTCAATTCTTTGAAGCTGTGTGGGGTGACCTGTGTGCCACCAATTGAGTTCTGGCCACATCACATCAATGCTTTAGACCAAGGCACTCTAAGCTTTCACCCAATTAAACTGATAACTCTTAGTTTATGTAATGTTTTTTTTTGTCAACAAGATGCAATCAAAATAAAATATTTCTTTCTTCAGTTTGTGAGATCTAGAAACAGATTTCTAGCAGATGTTTCAAGGTCATCTTCTGGTTGTTTTTTTATTCCTGTAGAAGGCTAGAGAAGCTATAGCAGAGGATCAGAAGATGATAGAAGGGCTTAAGTTGGAAGGACCTCAGAGACTGCCTGCTGCAGCATCCCTACTGTGGGCATTGATACCTCTCAACTAGACTTGGTTGCCAAAGGCCTCATTTGTGCTTTGGATTACTCTGACCCTGGTTCAGCAGCTTGCACTTGGCCTTGTTCAACTTCATGAGATTTACTTGGGCTCACCTCTCAAGGTGACCACACAGCTTGGTGTCATCTGCAAGAAAGCAGACACAAAATGGTAGTGCTAGAGGAATGTTAAGAAACATCTATTTTAAATATTTTTATCCCTGAAAAGCAGCAGCAGAACATGGAGTGGAAACCGTGCACAGTGACCACCACCAGCATGGCCTCCAGCAGCCCCAGGTGCTGGTTGGCTGCTGCAATGTTGTGGAGCAGGACCAGAAGTCAACAGCTTGAAATAGGAGGGGTTGAGTTGCCCAGGAGCTGCACTGCATTATTATGTGGCCATGACAGGATGTGAGCAGTATTTTGCACACCAGCAAAACACACTCCATGGTGCAGATATGCTCCTGTTAAATAGGTCAGAATTCAGCATGGATCCAAAGCATTTCTTACCCAGGGCAACTTTTCATAGCGTTGAGTGGCTTTTGGGTTCCTGAGCTTTCATTTGTGTTCCTCACTAAGGTGTGTTCCTGCTCTCCTTACTGTGCTTATGATTGGCATTCTTGAGAGGCCCAGGAGAGATCTATTCACAGTTTCATCAGCAGTAGAGGCCATAAGCTGCTTTCAGCTTGTGTGTGGATAACCTACCTTTTGGGCCACGTGGAGTTCTAAATGTTGATTTGTAGGAAATTTCATTTAGCTGTGGCTATTTTTTTTTTTTTTTTGTGTTCAGTTTTAAGTCCACTAACTGAAGTTAGATTGATTTTTAAAATACATCTCTCATTTAGCTAAATGGAGCTGTAGATAAGGTGGTGCCTGCTTGGCAGGAAGCAGAGTTTTCATTACTTTAATAGTGTGATTTGTCAGGATTTTCAGCTTTTTTTGTAAATGCTGTAGTGTTATATGACAGAATTAAAAGGATTTAGAATAAAAGGAGTTTAAGGAGAAGACTTTGCCACAGGATTGCAATAGTGTTTTGTTTTTTTTTTGGTGTGTTCTGAGGGGATTTAGCTGCCTGCTTTTCATTTCAATCATCCTGCTGCATTTTGTTAACCACTGTGTGTGGAGCAGGTGTGCCCCACGTCAGCCTATTGCACATGCAACTAAACACAATTTGACAAATCAGAATTAATCCACCATAACTTGGGAGATTAAAATCCCAGTGTGGAACTGGAAAAGGGTTTGCTGACTCCATTAAGCAGTGCAGAGAACAACACATGGCACTCGTTGCAATCTCATGAATGGTTCAGCTATTAACCTGATTTGGTGCCCTGCAGAGTCCTCAAAATAATGATCTTGTGCTAAATGATCCTTTTCTGCAGTATTAATATTTACATTCTGAAAATATCTGTTTGAAGTAGAAAATGCATTTGATTTTTTTTCCCCCTGTATTTTAAACGAGAGCCTTGATAATTGCAGACTGAAATCAGAAGTTCAAGCACCTATTCCAACCCAAACAATTCCGGGGTTCTATGATCATACTGTGCACGTTTCCACAAAGCTGATGAAACCAAGCTGCATGGTGTGCTGGACTTGCTGGAGGGCAGGGATAGCATCCAAAAGGATCTTGACAGGCTTGAGAAGTGAGCCAGTGCCAACTGCATGAGGTTCAGCAAGTCCAAGTGCAAGGTCCTGCATCTGGGTCAGGCCACTCCCAGGCACAAATCCAGGCTGGGCACAGAGTTGGTTGAGAGTGACTCTAAAAAAAAGACTTGGGGATGTTGATTGATGAGAAGCTCACCATGAGCTGGCAGTGCTCTCATGCAGCCTGAAAAGGCTGCTGTGTGCTGGGCTGTATCCAAAAGAGTGTAGGCAGCAGGGCAAGAGAGGGAATTCTGCCTCTTGGCTCTGCTCTGGTGAGACCCCACCCCAAATACTGCCCCCAGTTCTGGTGTTGCCAGAATAAGGACAGAGCTGCTGGAGCAAGTCCAGAGGAGTCCATGAAGATGATCCAAGGGCTAGAACACCTCTGCTACAAGGACAGGCTGAAGGAGCTGGGGGTGTTCAGCCTGGAGAAGAGAAGACTGCAGGGGGGACCTTAGAGCTGTCTGCCAGTGCCTGAAGTGATCCTACAGGAAGGCTGCAGAAGGACTTTGCCCGAGGGTGTCTAGAGACAGGCTAAGGGGAATGATTTGAAGCTGAGGGAGGGCAGGGTTAGACTGGAGCTGAGGAAGAAGCTCTCTACTATAAGGGTGGTGAGACTCTGGCACAGGCTGTCCAGGGAGGCTGTGGCAGCCTCTTCCCTGGGGGTGTTTGAGGCGAGGCTGGATGATGACTTGAGCAGCTGAGTCTAGTTGAGAGGTGTCCCTGCCTGTGGTGGGAAGGTGGAGTAGATGATCTCTGAATGTCCCTTCCAACCTAAGCCATTCTATGAAGTTTTTATAAAGCTGTGGTTGTACAAACTTTGAAAGCTGTGTTGTGAGTATTAAAAACTCTGATTTTTTTTTTTTTTGGTGTAGTTGTTTCTCTGTACTGTCTACCTTTTCCCCCCCTTGCTCACCCCTCCTTGTCACTGAACTTAGAACAAGACCATAACAAAATGTATAAATTAATGTCTCTATCTCATAGTAAAAAAAAAAAAAAAAAAAAAAAAAAGGAAAAGAAGTACATTTAAATACTTAGAGTAAACTCCTGGCTCCACTTAAATCAATGTCAGAAGTCCTGGTAGTCAGCATTTCACCCTTAATGCTGAGAGAGTAGCTAAGTGACCAGGAACAAATGGAGTTCATCTGTTATTGTATTGAAGAAAACAAATAGGTGGCCTGATTCTTCAGAAGAATATATGTTTCATTTATCAATTTACAGGTCAGTACAAACAGTACAGCTATGACTCATAAAAGCCCTTGGAATAACAGGAATAGAAAGAAAATACATTTGGCTCTTTTAGGTTGCTTGTGAAGCTATTGTTGATGGTGAAGTTATTGATGTGAGCCATTTGACTTTCTAAATACCCAAATGTGTAGGAGGGAAGACTTATCCTTGTGCAGATGAGGGTACTGAGCAGGTTTTGTTACAAATTAGTTGCAGGTACCTGAGTTATTAATAATTAACAGAGTCTGTTATGTGAAAATGTATATTGTCAATTGTTGTGCCTTTCTGAATAATTGATTTAGTGCAGTACAGCAGTGTTTGAGAATGAAAATTTGAACAGACTGTTTCACTAATATTCTTTATAGATCAAAGGGTTTGGTGTATGGTGGAGGGAAAAAATAAAATTCCATCATTCAGACGTGTACATACCTATCACAGAACCCTAGGTGTTGGAAGGGACCTCCAAAGATTATCCAGGCCATCCAACCTCCCTGCCAGAGCAGGACCACCTAGAGTAGGTCACACAGGAACACATCCAGGTGAGATTTAAATGTCTCCAGAGGAGACTCCACCTCCCTGGGCAACCTGTGCCAGTGTCTCACCACTCTCACTGTAAAGAATTTCTTCCTAATACCCAGTCTAAATCTGCCCTGCTTAAGCCTCAAGATGAAAGGCTGCATTTCCTTGCCTGCCTCTGGTGCCAGCTGTGGTGGCACTGCCTCTGCAGCTGAATCAGAGCAGGCAAGCAGGTGCCCAATTCTGCTGTGCTGCTGTTACATGGTGAAGTCAACCCTTCGAGTAGGTTGGATGTGGTGTGGGTGTCCTGCTTTCACTTGGAGTGAACAGCCTGAGTCTGGCTGGAAGTTGGTGAGGGTTGCTTCCTTAAAGGCTTAAATCATATGTTGGTAGAACTTCCAGCAGGCTGCTTTGTGTTGAAGCTGTATTTTCTTAGGCACAGGGCACAGGCTGTAAGCATGGCTGTGCTCGGGGCAGGCTCTGGCAGCCCAGCTTGCCACATGCTGCTCTTACCCTGTGCCTTGTGGATGATGCTCTTGCACTCCACTCACACCTTGGAAGAATGAATCTGAAACCAGTGTGTGAAACACACACAGAGCTGGTGACAGCCTTGTTACAGGCAGCTTTAAGAGAACAATGAAAGTGAGCAAGTGTTACTTGGTACAGAGTCCTTAACCCCAACTGAAATGAATAGAGTTCTCCTGTGAAGAAATGCTGAGAGCCCTGAGGTTGTTCAGTCTGGAGAAGAGAAGACTGAGAGGGGACCTTTCAGTGTCTATAAATGCCTGGCTGGGTGTTAAGATAAAAGTGCCAGGCTCTGTTTGGTGGGGCACAGTGATAGGACAAGGAGCAGCAGGTACAAGCTGGAGCACAGAAGGCTCCATCTCAGTATAAGGAGAAACTTCTTTACTGTGAGGGTGACAGAGCCCTGGAGCAGGCTGCCCAGAGAGGCTGTGGAGCCATCTCCTTTGGAGGCTTTCCAAATCCACCTGAATGTGTTCCTGTGTGGCCTGCCCTGAGTGATCCTGCTTCGGCAGGGAGTTTGGACTTGATGATCTCTAGAGGTCCCTTCCAACCCCTGTCTATGATTCTATGATTAAAAGGGCTCTAAAATCCTGGCCAGACTTTGCTACTTGTTTTGTTCCTGCTGTCTCTTTCAGAAGCCTTTCCAGTGCTCATGGCTGTAGCTGTTCTTGTATTTCTATCAATAATCCTGTACAGGCTGTGAGTTGTGCTCTATATTCAATATCCTTCCGACAGCTTGGGGCCCTCACAACAACCTCACTGCACTTTGAAAGGTGACACAAACACTACATGGTGATTTACTTTTTCATTTTTGCTTTCCCTCTTATTAGGTGCCCAGAAGTGTGACAACTTTGCTGAGAAGAGGCCTCTTCTTGGTGTGTGCAAAAGCATTGGATCTTCTGGGTAAGGATGTTTCAATGAAGAAAGGTTTATATAGAGGCTGTAATATCATCTTAAAAAAAAAAACCAACAAAACAAAAAACCACAAACAAACCAGTAGGTACATCTTTAAAGCTTTATTCTTCTCTTTCTGCTGATAAGGTACCACTCTGCAGTAATTCTGAAGACATTTTTTCTAGGCTGTCAGCACACATTAGCCTGTATCTGAAGTTTTTTAGAAGGAATAGAGTCTCGATCTAAAATAGATGAAGAATTTATTTGGACTTTATTTTGCTCTCAGTGTGATCACAATGTTATGATTAGCCTTTTTCTGATATTAATCCTGGTCAGAATTGCTATTGAGAAGTGTCTAAAGCAGTATTTGTGTCTTAAAAAGGAATTAAAAGATGCTTTCAGGCAACAGGCATGTATCAAATGAATTAAAAGCACCAAGGAACGTTACAGCCACTCACTGTTAGTCAAACAAACATTAGTTCCACTTCTTTGAGTTAACAGGCTTGGCTTGTGCTCTCTGGACAGTGTTGCTGTATCACTTCTCTCCCAAAGAGGGCCTTAAGATATTTTATGTCTGTCTGATATGTTGATTCAGATGATGCAAAGGATTTCTATCTATACCTGCTGGAAAATAATTGCTTTTTGAGGGTAATCCTCTACACTGTGACTCAAGGGCTGAAGAGTTGAAGTAAATCTTCTTAGAGTAGTAGGACTAATTCTGTACCATGCCCCTTTCAACTAAGACTTTAATCACTCTGGGTGTGGAGGAAGACTACCAAGTCTCTATAAAATTCCCTGTGTGTTTTAGTGCTTTGTTAAACTAGGATATGAGTGTTACCTGTTTGAAAACAAAAGCCATGATGTAGGGTAGAGAAGTGAAGTGGCTCTCTGTTGATGTTTACAACTTGCTGAACTGTTCAGTGTCTTTTCTTCTCCCCTCTCCCATAAGTGTGTGTAATCTCCTGAATAATTTCTTCTGAATAAGAGTGCATGCAACTGGTGATGCAAATAATGCTTCTGAAGGACTTCCTGTCTTAATGCAGTGTATTTATCTATGTAAAGGATACCTTGGCTAGAAAATCCATCATAGCTTTGCTTTAGAAGATGGTATCTGAGGAAGGAACAAACTCCTTAGATTGCTGTTTTCACTGTGGTGTTGTATCCCCTCAGCTCATGGCAAATGTTCCAAAGGTTATTGGTAGCTTCTGCTTTTTCTGTGGAGAAAAATGTCATACACCTTCAAAATGCATGGGTGAGTTTGTGATGCTGCTTAGCAGTGGTTAAGCATCTGCAAACAGAAGGTTTTATGTCAGGCTTTCTGCTGTGACCAGAAGGCTTAGCACATCCTTAGAAAAAAGAGACAGTGCTGCAGGCTCTTCCTTACCCACTTCATAAAGAAACACTTTGCTCCTGCTGTGAAATATTCGACAAAGAAAATCACAGAAAGGTTTAGGTTGGAACTCATCCATTTCTAACCCCCCTGTGCCATAGGTAGGGGCACCTCCTACTAGAACAGGTCACTCAAGGCCTCATCCAACTTGGCCTTGAACACCTCCAGGGAAAGAGCATCCACAACCTCCCCGGGCAACCTGTGCCAGTGTCTCACCACCTTCACTGCAAAGAGCTTCCTCCCAACATCCAGTTTCAATCTCCCCTCCTCCAGTTTATATCCATTACCCCTTGTCCTGTCATTGCAAGACTTTGTCAATAGTCCCTCCTCAGCCCTCCTGTAGCCCCTTTCAGATACTGCAAGGCCACTCCAAGGTCTCCTGGAAGCCTTCTCCAGGCTGCAGAGCCCCAACTCTCTCAGCTTGTCCTCATAGCAGAGCTGCTGCAGCCCTCTGAGCATCTTGGTGGCCTCCTCTGGACTGGCTCTGACACTTCTATGTCCTTCTTTTGTTGGGGGCTCCAGAGCTGCACACAGTACTCCAGGTGGGGTCTCAGGGGAGCAGAGTAAAATCTTGAAACACTTTTTACATTTACTGTTCACTGCGAGTTATTTGAGAGAGAGTGCTCTGTGCAACTGAGAGTTTTATCCCAGTCCCCCCCATCCTCTGTCCTTCCTAGTAGGGTCAGTCAGCTTAAACCAACACCACTCCATTTCTGTACTGGTCACTATGCATCAAGATGAATCTGTGTAGAACATTAAGATTGCTGTGTTATGAATGACCTCTGAACCCGAATCACTATTTTAGTTCTGTTCTTAACTTGAGGTTTTATGCTGAGCATTGTTTCCTGTGTTTCTTAAAGGTTGTGGACAAATGAAACAGCTTCTCTGATCCTATCTCTGAAGAAAAGATTACATTTATTCTAAAGCATTTGTTCCAAAGCACTTGATTTTCACTGCAGTCATCTCCTCACCTACTTTGGAGATTATGCTGGCTAGGGCACGAAATACTGCAGCTGTCAACACGCTCCTGAAAATGTGCAGGGAATAGGAGGCCTGTTCTGTCTGCTGCAATGGCAGGTGAAAGAATCAGTGAAGTGATGTGGCACTGACACTAAAACATTTCCCATTGAACAGAAAGGTAAACAAAGTGTCCGAGAGACTGAATGGTTTCCTCAAAGGCAGCTAGGCCAGAGCAGCTCCAGAAGTGAAATCCAAGGCTTCCAACACACTATCAGTTACAGTGATCCATTAAACTGTGTTGCCTTTCTTTAGTATAAACTGAAGGAGATTGGACATGGTTATGACAATAGGCTCAGTGTCTTTATCTCTGCTAGAGGCTGTCTCAAAAGAAAACAATTCCACCAGCACAGCCCTTCTGCCCTTATTGCCAACCTCACCGTGTTGTCACTTTCTTACAGGAGAAATGTGTCACCTCCTAAAGTGCTCCTGGACCTCCAGCAGTTTTCTCCCATTCAGGTTTTACCTAGATCATCACCAAAATTCTTATCAGAATCATTTACCAAGGAGAAAGATTCGGAGGCGGCGGGGGGGAAGAGTTCAACTTTATCAGCTTTGTTCAGCTTTGCTCATTGTTTAGATGCCCCCTAGCAATTCCTGCAGCTCAGCCACCTGATGCAGGGCATCCTCTGCCTGGGCACACATTTTGCAGCCATGCTTAACTCTCTGTCTTTACCCCAGGAGAAGGGTTGAGGTATTACCCACAGCTCTGGGTCTGCACAGCTGCTTCTGCCTTTGGTGGCTTCATCTGGGTGGAGGTGTTGGTCCTTATGGGGGTGGGCAGTGCACACTCCCCTGCCAGGACTGCAATCCTTGCTCACCAGCAAGTGCTTCCCATGCAGTCTGAGGAGTCACAGGATCACAGGGTGTTAGAGGTTGGAAGGGACCCAAAGAGGTCATCCAGTCCAACTCCCCCCGCCATCCTGACCCCCAGCCCTCAAAGATTCATAAACATTGATAAGATCCCCTCTCAGTCTTCTCCAGACTGAGCAGTCCCAGGTCCTTCAGCATCTCCTCCTCAGGCAGTGTTCCAGTTCCCACATCATCATTGTAGCCTTCCTCTGGACCCTCTCCAGCAGATCCCTGTCCCTCTTCAACTGGGAAGCCCCAAACTGAAGGCAGTGCTCAAGATGAGGTCTCAGCAGGGCAGAGTAGAGGGGGAGGAGAACCTCCCTTGATCTGCTGGACACACTCTTCCTAATACACCCTAGGTGGGTTAGGACTGGCTGACTTGTGGAGCTGGGACAGGCTTTCCCCTGCCTGTATGCCCTGCCCTTAGCAGAAGTGAGTGCTGCCTGCCTCACTCTGCCTTCCCATCCTTTCCCACAGCACTTAACCGTTGCTGCTTTCCGAGATCTTTGCCTCGACCGCTCCAAAGCGGTGACTCGAGATTTAAGAGTTGTTTTGTCTTTTAGGACTATCTCAGTGAGATATTGACACAGTCAAGTCAGGAGCTGGGATTTCCTGGTTCTCACCACTAGTCTACATTAGTGGTTACCATCAGGAAATTCTTCTCTTCTCTTCTCTNAAAAAAAATCCTTACAAAAACCCTAAAGGAAATTTTTTTTTTTTTTTTTTTTTTTTTTTTTTTTTTTTTTTTTTTTTTTTTCAGCTGTAAAGTAAATCAGAGATTCATAGAACGGTTCGGGGTGGAAGGGAGGTTCAAGATCATCTGGTTCCAATCCCCCTGCTATGGGCAGGACACCTCCCACTAGCCCAGGTTGCTCAGGGCCTCATCCAACCTAGCCTTGAACATTTGCAGGGAGGGACTATCCATGACCTCCCTGGGCATCCTGTTCTACTGTAATGTCCAGTCTCAGCCTTCCCTCTTTTCCCCTCATCCTATCACTACAAGGCCTCATAAAAGGTCCCTTTTCTACACATTTATGCACAGTAGTGAGGGAAATAAGACCAAAAAATGTATTTTTTTAAAATGTAGAACATTTGTCAAACTGGGATCCAAAAAGTTTTCAATTAGTCATGAATTAATAACTTTTAAATCATTTATATTAAATAACTTCAGTGTGTTTTGTGATCCCTCCTGTGTGCCATGTACTTCAACAGATAGGAGGTAATGAGTCATTTTGTCCATCGTCATCCAGTAAGAGTTATTTCCTTCATTATGAGACAAAGATGGGTATAAAACTATTTGATACAAACTGATTTTTGCCTAAAATCCATGTTCAGGTTTATGCTTCGTTCCTGGATTTGTCCTTCACACAGCAGAAAGATCTCTTTGGTAATTCAGAAGTAGTTTACTCTGGAGGTCCCCATAATGTTTTACATCTTTCCTAATTGTAAGTCTTAAATTCTTTGTGACAGTCATGGGTGAGAGAACGTGCTTCAAGAAAATCATTTTAGTGCATCTAAACTGTTAAACTTTGAAATGAATGTCTGGAACCTTTATGGAAAGATTCTGTAGAGGTTTGCCACTAATCCAAATCCTTACCTTCTCCCCAGTGGGTGTTTTACCAGGGAAGAGGAAATTTGTATTTTCTAAGCTTTTGCCCTGCATCTGAGTTTCTGACAGGCTCATGGTACACATGTTTTTATACTTTGAGTCAAATTTTCCATCTAGTAAAATGACTGAAATGTCTAGCATGGGGGTTGGTCTAGATGATCTTTAAAGGTCCCTTTCCAACCCAAACCGTTCTATGATTCACTATATAATCTTCTCAAAACAATAGTTTTCACAGCCCCCAAAAAGGATGCAGTCTTGACACATAAATGGGAAACAGATTGTGTTCCTTGGCTGATGCTGCCCTGCTGGTTTCAATGTTGGTTCAGTCAACTTCAGTCTTATATTACAAGATTTGCAAATGAAAGGAAAACCAAAAAGGAAAGAAATCTGCGTGGGTTTTGTTTGTGTGGAGCTCTGTAGAGGTGTGTTTTGCTTTGTTCTTGGAATTAAGATAAACAGCTCTTGATGCCCATACCAAACAAATTGTTGAGGTTTTTTTTTTAGGTATGTATTAATGAATTTTCTGGGTGGTGAAACATCAGATTTAGTGGTCTGTAAAACAAACAGTAAAACTGGGTTTTTTTTGCCTCCCTCAAAAAGAAGTAGTAGTGGTGGCTGCAGAACTGTGTGACAGAACTGGTCTGTGTGTGCTTTTTGGAGCTACTCGGTTTAAAGATAACCAGATAAGAACAAATATGTTACATGGAAATATAGTCTGGGGTTGGGTTGTTGAAGCCACAGTTTGGAACATGCTGGATCTATAAAACACCTTCAAATGCACCAGAGAGGTTCAAAATGCATTAGGCAAGCTTTTTGTTCTGCTTGGCTGGAAAGGCTCTGCTATCACTAAGCAAATGCTTCACTGATGGGGATGTTGAAGTGAAAGCTGACCAGTAGAATTTTCTTTTATTAAGTTATTAAGTATGAAGTAATGGTTTGGGGAGTGATTTGCAAATCTACTCTTCAGTAGATGCTACAGGTATCAAGAAACCTCGCAAAACAGAAATGGCCATGCCAGGAAGGCAAAGACCCAACAGTCCATGTAGGTGCATTTACTTGTTTTACTGATGAGCATTATTTCAGTCACCAGGTTTGCAAACAGCTGCATGAAAAATGATGAGGTGCAACTGAGTCAATTGCAGCAAGAAGATGAGAATGAGCACAGAGGAAGGAATTTCTTAGGTTTGCTTTGCTGCTGAAGCTGCTTTGCCATGAAGTGTAGTCTCACTTGCTCTAATGCTTTGTTCTCTCCCCCACACCTGTTTGAGCAGAGCAAAACAAAAGAAGTAGAAATCTTTTAAGTGATTTGTCCCAAAGAATGTGCTTCTGGATAGCAATATTTCATCTTAATGAATCATTCAGCAGGAGATTCGGGGGAAAATGTTGCAGCTCTCATTTAGGTCTCCTTGCTGTCTACAACTACCTAAAAGAGACATTGTGGAGAGGCTGCTGCTGGTCTCCTCTCACAGGTAATTGGAGACAGAACAAGTGGGAATGGCCTCAAGTTGAGGCTGGGCAGGTTTAGACTGGATATTAAGAAAAAGTTTTTCACTGAGAGAGTGGCCAGGGACTGGAATGAGCTGTCCAGGGAGGTGGTGGAGTCACCCAGCCTGGATGTGTTTAAGGGTAGTCTGCATGTGGTGCTTGGTGCTATGGTTTAAGGTGAATCTTGTAGAGTAGGATTCTAGGTTGGACTTGGGGATCCTGAGGAGCTTTGCCAACCTTCATGTTGCTGTGGTTCTGTGAAATGCAACCCAGATATTTAAGCCATCTTTACAAAAAGTAGTTGGCATTTTGGTGCACTTTGTCGAAACAGATGCAGATGATATGAAATATGATAATCAGGATGACTGCAGCTAATTGGAAGAACAGTTATAGAAGATTAAAAAGTAAGACTGAGGCTGGTGGACTTTCCAACCTTCTACATTATGGAGAATGAAGGACCACAATCAGCAGCCTCTGCAGCCAGCAGGCTTCTAGCATATAATTTCAGAAAGACACATTAATTTAATGATGTCAAGAGATGGATGACCATGGGTGGCTTGAAGAATTGGATGGAGGGCATCTGAGGGCATGAGAAACAAGAGGTAATCTTTTGTAATCATGGGAGGAGAAAGGAAATAAGGGCAAGTTAAAGAAGGAGGAGTAGTAGCTGGAGCAAACAAAATGTATAACTTTGGCTGGGCAGCATGTTTTCTTTCCATTGCTGATCAGTTTCCAAGGCAAATCAATTGGCAGCAGATTTTCAGAGAGCAAGCAGTGTACGGTGGCTACTCGGGATTAAAACCTACTAACCTTAATGCAGGTTCAGCTCAAGAAGGTGTTTGTGTGGGAGCGCGAAGGTTTAGGTAGAAAGCAGCTTTCCAAGAGTAAGAATAGAAACAAAGTGTTAATGTTTTATCACCTTAATAGTTCTACAATCACACGAGCTTGTTCCTTATCTGACATAGAACTGGTTAATGCCAAAATCCAGCGTCCGCTTCGAAGTGTCTGTGGCTTTTAACGTTTAAAATTAGCTTAGCTGTGAAATGATTTGTCAGAGACAAATAGCAAAGCTTTCTGGAAGGATCACCCAAGAGGAGGAAATTAGCCATGATGAATGAAGTTCTTGTTCACAGTTCTCACACTGCTCAGAGTAACTCTCCCCAGAATATTTTTGCTGGAATTCCATTGCAGATGCAGTGGTTGTGCCGTGGACTCACGCGGCGATGCCAGAGACTGAATCATGCAGTGAGTGTGTGGAGGGTGGATCCACTCAAGATCAAATACAGCCTGTGTTTTTTCAAATCACACATAAAAAAGGTTGGACAGATGGCTGTGATTTTTTTTTTTTTAAATTAATTCTATTGGACACCATGAAATAGATTTCATGAAGCTCATTAAATAATTGTGGCCTTTTATTGAACACTATACAAAATTTGGCCTTTATGTCTTTTTTCCTCCCCAGTCTGAGTTTTTGGAAGCCTCCTAAGGATGTGCAAATTAGAATTTCTAGAGGGCAGACTTAATTTAATTGGTTTTATTCTGAAAAGTAGAGCAGAAGCTTGTAAAATTGGGAAAAGCTGTCACGACTCTGTTACCTTTGAGGGATGGAGTCCCAAGGGCTCTTGTACTGTTGAAAAACTGTAAAGCATCATTAAGTGCCAAGTGTCTGCTGGCCTATCAACTGCCCTGCAAAGATTTCCTTCCTTTCTAACAGATGAAAAACATTATCTTCTCTGGTTATTGTAGGAAGAATCAGTTTGGTCTTAACAGGTTGTGTGGTGGTAGCTTTTAAGATCCTGAGAGACTCAACCCCTGCATAAAGTAGTTTAAATTCCTTTTAGTGATGTTGGAGTTGATTGTGATGTGCTAAAGATAGCAGCGTTCTTCAGCTGAAAAAGAGCTCTTCAGATCCCAGAGTTTATTATTAATTTTGTGTGTGTGTGTGTTTAGCTTGTTTCTATAATTATATTAATGTACTTCAGCTATTTTTGCAAGGTTGAGGTAATGTTTCCTGGTAGATCTGTGAGTTTGCTCACAGATCCGAACCCTGGGAGATGCAGCTTTAATGGAATAAGGTAAAAACCGAGGGTAGGAAAGATCTGGTGCTCTTCTGATGCACCAAACCGTCGTAAGAAACCACCTTTGAACTATAATAAACTGTTAATCTTGGATCAAAACTGGAAGGAAGAAAACGAGGGCTTGGGGTCAAGCTTTGACCAGTTGGTGAGAACCGTGGCTAGTTTTGACCTTCTAAAACTTTGATTTATGAAGCTGTAAAAAGATAACCCTTTTCTGAGCGATCCTTGGGGTAGCTTGGAGGTTTGGGAGAGCTGAGGAATACTTTCATTTTACTGCTGCTCCAACCCCCCGTGCGTGTAATGATACGGGGAGGAGATGGAGGGAAGGAAGTAGCCCTTTGCTAAATGCACAGGCAGATAAAACCAGCTGGAGCACATAACCTTCCTGGGGTAACTTGTCAAAAGAAGCACTACAGGGAAAAGATAATGCACAGCACCATTACAGGCGAAGCTGCTGGTTCCAGGGCCACTTTAAATTCCACTTTAAATTATTAAATACTGTAAACGCTATAAAGTTAATTAGAAGAGGAACAAACTCTACAAAGATAAATGTGTTTTCAATATGTTTCTCAGGGAGGGTACAGTAGAAACCAGTGAATGAGAGGAAATTTATTTCTGGCAGCACTCTAGACATGGAACTGTGGTTGAACTTTTTACCCTAATTACGTCCCCGCTAATGCCTGCAGCGGTCTGGAATCAAAGTGGCCCTTCAGGCCCTGGAAAGTCTCTGATGTGGCGAGCGTTTGTTGTGTGATGAGGGTTACTTAAGGAAGGGGGGGGGTTGGAGTGAAAGAAAAAAAAAAAAAAAGGAATATTGTGACAGGATTTTTCAAAATTTCTCAGTTGCCACCCACCTCACTTGTTGCCTACAAAAAAAAAGAGAGTAATTGTTTGCATCTGTGTGTTTTTGTCTGCTTTGGAAGTAACTGTTACAAATCAGTGTGACAGAACAGTGGAGGATTATATTTTCTTTTCTTATATGATTTAGGCTTGTTGCTCTGTTATGTGCTCTAAGATGGGTTTCAAGTAGGTTGCAAAACAGTTGAAGAACAACTTAAATCATCGCAAAACTTCCCTCTCTGCGGATCCTACCACGATTGGATATTGATGCTATTTAATGTGGGTTTTTCCCCCCCTAAATAAGAGCTGTCACCTCATGCTCATGGTTTGAGCAGCTAATTGCAAACTGCAGTAACTTACAGCCCTCATATCTGTATTTTCACACAATTGCTGCCACTTGAGTAATTTGCTACAACTTGATGGTATTTGAGCTTCCCACGTGGAGTCCTCCTTTTGTCCTTTTTCTTTCTTTCCTTCGCTAATACTAAATGTAGAGAGGAAAGGTCAAGGGAGTTTGCTGAGCTCCGGCATTTATGTATGGATTAGATGCTTTTGAATCTCTGAAGTATGGGAACAAAATGACAGTAAGAACACAGCAAGTGGAATCCATTAAAAGAAAAAATCTGATAGAATTATTCTTTAGCTCTGATCTGGTTTTGAAGCTGAACAAATATATTTTGGTAGCTTTAAAATGTTGGATTTACAAATAGTTTCAGCTAGGAAATGGAGGAAATATTTCTCCAGTAATTTAAAAGAGAGATGTAAAAGGCTTTTTGTGAAAAAAGCTGTAATGCAGGTTCTTAAAAAATGTGTGTGAATTTCTTGCCTAATCCTTTATTTCTTTAAGTTCTGCCTAGGGAGTTTATTGAGAATATCACCTGAGGATACCCTTTGCCCCATTTTGGGATCATTGCTCAACAACCAAGTTATTTTTCAACTGAATTGTGGTTGAAATTATTAATGGAGAGTTTGTACAGTATAATTACCTTACTTTACAGATCAGGCCTTAAGAGCATAATATTCAAAGTTCTAATCCATTTTGCCTGCCCAATTGGAAGGACCATTTCTCCCCTTTCAGTATCTGCAGTGTAGGTGATTCTTTCCCTGAGGTGAGTGCAATATTTCTGTGTGCCTTACCCATTCTAATTCCTCCTGGATATATCGACCACATTTACCTAGGAATTTTAGGAATGGAGGGATGGAGTCCCAAGGGCTCTACTATGGTTTGGTGCATCAGAAGAGCACCAGATCTTTCCTACCCTTGGTCTTTACCTTATTCCATTAAAGCTGCATCTCCCAGGGTTTGGATCTATGAGCAAACTCACAGAACTACCAGGAAACATTACCTCAACCTTGCAAAAATAGCTGAAGTACATTAATGTAGTTATAGATACAAGCTCCAAATTTTAGGGAAAGTGGTCCAGTAAAGTACCAGTGACTTCACTGAGAGGAAGGCTATGTAAACATAAGGAAAAGATTTTTTACTGTGAGGGTGCAAAAGCCCTGGAGCAGGCTGCTCCTTCTCTGGAGACATTCAAAACCCACCTGGATGTGTTTGTATGTGACCTGCCCTCGGTGATTCTGCTCTGGCAGGGGACGTTGGACTGGGTGTTCTTTGGAGATCCCTTGCAACCCCTACCATTCAGTGTTTCTGTGCTGAGCTAACACTATTTTATATTCACGTTAAACAATTCACCTGGGAGCTGCCTTGACTTTGTTGTCCGCAGGGCTCCTTGGTCTGAGTCTGTATTTTCAGGTGCTCTCTCCCCAGTTCAAACCAGCTTGCAGTGAGTTCAGCTGCAGTGAAAATCCTGCACATCTGTAGAACTGTGGGCTGCCATGGCAAGTCATGAAGCAAAGGGAGTAAGATGTAACACATGTAATTAATGGGCACTTAGGAACAGTTTGCCCTACCTGATGTGTGCAGAGCCTCACCGGGGCTTTGTTGTTCAGGGCGCTTTTCGAGTGCTTTAACTGTGAGATCTAAGCTTCCCTCTGCCCAACTTCAGTCATATGCACTCTAAAACCCTCTAATGCTTTCTTTGAAATGGGATTGTTGTCAGGCTCCTCAAAAATTGTAATTTGAGCCCTACGCTAGCATATAAACAATTAGGGTGTAGTAGATTTATAAGCGACTGAAAGATGTCTTGTAATGATGGCTGTCATGCAATTTGGGGCAGAGGCTGTTTAATGGAGAGGTGATGAAGTTCTGCACAATCCCCTGAGTTTCTCCTTCTGTTGCTAATGACACCAACAGCAAAGCTATTTTAGCTAAAACAGGTTGCTACAAGGTTTGCTGTTTAATGTTGAGCCCAAAAAAGTGCTTTTGCGTGGGGGTTGGGCCAGCAGGGCAGGCAGGCATGGAGCTGCTTACTTCATTTGGACGTTGGTAGTGGTGATTACATGTGAGATGAGAAGATGGCAGCAGGTCTGTCAGAGACATGAATCACAAAGTCAAGCAGAGAAAAGAAAGAATGAACCTGAAATCTGTTACGAGAATCAACAGGATGAAATATTTGGTCCTTCATAATACTTTCACCATGCTAACAGTTGTAAGTGAAGGCAGCTTTTGAGTATTGATTATTGAATATTAAGTCACACCCAAGCTAGGACCTTCTGGGACCAGATTGCAGAGAAACTTGACACCCCAAGGTAGCTAAGACCTCTCTGTATTTTGGAAGAAACTTTGTGATGCACTTCAGAAAGATAAGTTATTTTGAGTCTCTGTCTTTAGCTTTTGATAGAGATCTAAACAGAATCAATAATCACATTTTGTGTTTCTGTCCTCCACAACCTCCCTGGAGGTGTTCAAGGCCAGGTTGGGTAAGGCCTTGAGCAACCTGTTCTAGTGGGAGGTGTCTCTGACTATGCCGGGGGGTTGGAACTGGCTGAGCTCTGAGGTCCTTTCCAACCTAAACCGTTCTATGACTATTTGCTTACACACAAAACCAAAATCTAGTCCAGAATATGCCAAAAAAAAAAAAAAAAAAAAAAAGTGAAATGCTTCTGATGTGAAAAGTGGAGCTCCAGCTGTACTTTGCCTCAGTGGTAGCTGTGGTCAAGTAAGCCTTGTAGAGGAACAAATCTCTTGAGACGCCGCTAATCGTCCTGTATTAACTAACTGGAAATGTGATGGGACAGCTATGTTTTGTAACATGTGGTATGTCTCAGTCAAGTGGAAAGTGTGTCACACTCCAGTCTCCCTGCAAAAGCGTGGCACAGCTGAGCAGCCAGCTTGTGCTATATTTTACACTTCAGCGACAGACGTGCCACATGCCGCGGAGCGCGGCGATGTGATACAACATGCTGCGGCACAGAAAGGTGGGGTGGTGGGAGGCTGGGGAGACCCTCCCATGCCTTTGTTTAGCTTTCTGCGTTTGGAAACGTAAACCCAAAACAAACCCACCCGATTTAGAAAGCCTCGTCTGATGAGGAGAATGGGAGACGTTGTTGTGTGCTGGAAACACTATAGCTGGGATGTGTCACGTACCGCTGGTAACGTGGGAAGAGCCATCTGCTGCCAGAGCTGGAGTCATTTGGAGGTTGCTGATTATTTTAGTAATTTTAAGGATTTCCCTTCCCTTTTATAGAATCATAGATTTGTAGAATGGGTTGGAAGGGACCTTAAAGTTCACCTCGTCCCCATGGGCAGGGACACCTCCTACTAGTCCAGGTTGCTCGAAGCCTCATTCAGCCTGGCCTTGAACACCTCCAGGGAGGGGACATCCACAGCCTCCCTGAGCAACTTGTTCCAGTATCTCCCTGCCCTCACTGTAAAGAATTTCCTCCTAATCTCCAGTCTTAAACTCCTCTCCTCAAGTTTCAATCCATTCCCCTTTGTCCTATCAGTGCAAGCCCTTGTAAAAGTCCTTTCCTGGCTTTTTCATAGGCTCCTTTTGGGTACTGAAAGGCTACTATTAAAGTCTCCCCTTATAGCATTTTAGGTTTTACTCTTTGAGTTGATGCTTATATTCTTGTAGTATCTGTTACTAAAATACAAGTATGTGGTTAAAACAGCCTTAAATTTTCCAGTTGTAGCTGTACCACACAGTCTTCCTTCTTAACACCTCAAGTACAGCTAGGAAGCAAAGGAGCTGTTGATTTACTTGAGCAAAAGTGGACATAATAGATGTCAAAAGTACTCAGAACTGAAAAAAGATCTGTGACCTCCATCAGTTCAAAACATCTGTTCCAGGACTGTCAAGAAAATTTATATTTTCATATTCTTTTCCCATGCAGCCCTACCTCTCTTTTCCCATATTTATCTGTTAACAGCATCAGTAAGTGTAGCTGTGTGCAGTTCTAGACTGGACTCAGAGCAGTTTAAAATCTGGTATCTGCTTTCTATTTTGTTTTGGAAGCTGATTTGGTTGGTGATAATTTTTAGCTGCTCTGATCTCTCTTTAAAGAAACAGATGCAGTGCTTCATGCTAGTAGAAGAGGTCAACACAGGATTTTTTTCTTACAGAAAGTGTTACTAATTTCTAGAAGAATTTACTGATAATAGATTTTTTTTTTTCCTTCTGTTCTTGTTTGTGATCATTTCATACTTGTCAACAAGCTGGGCCATTTTAAACTGCTTTCAAGGGAAAACTTTCGATGTATTATTTGTGTCTGAGGGCTTTTTTGGACACCTTTTAAAAAGAAATAGCAACTAAACATCTGGAACTAAACAGTTCAACATAACTGCAGATTTGGTCCATAGTACTTCGCTGTGAGCATTTGAAATGTGTCTGAAATTCTGCTATCTAAATCTTCAAGATGGGCTGGCAACTCTTTTCCGCAGACGATGAGACTTCTGTGTTGTCTACTAAAATTAGGATGTCCTGTCTTGACATGAGTTGATATTAAACACTGCATTCCAACGTCTTGCTGCATTATTAATACAGCAGAGGCTCCTTTCCCCTCCCCCCCCTTCCCCAGCTACACTCTTCCTCTAGTGCTTTTTGGATAACAAACCTTTTGAATGAGGGCTTTCCATGCTGTGTGTTTTTGTGAAGTATCTCATATGTTCCTGGCACTGTGATGAATGCTGTTGGTGAGGCATGTGTGTAGTATGTCCATTATGTGCTATTGTTATGATAAGTGGACGCACTTGATCTCCTGGAGGGGAGTGCTGGCCTTGCCACTTACAAGCAGCACTTGACAACTGATTCAGGGGATGGTAATTAGAAGAGCTTCACGGGAGTCTGTGTATCTAACACCCTCAACAGCAAATACCAGTTAGTGAACCGATAAATAAGGATGGAACTGTGGGGAAGAAGCTGTCTTAGAAGCCAACTGTAGGGATCTGACCAACAAGTAGGGATCTGACAGAAGGAACTGAGGCTTGTAAGCTTCTGAAATGGAACAGAGACTGAAAGATGTGTTGGCACAGAACAACTTATTTTTAGTCCTCCAAATCAGTGAATTCCAAATAGTTAAGTCAATTCATTACCTGCTTTAGTGAGCCATACTGAGGGGGGGTTGGACTCGATCTCCAGAGGTCCCTTCTAGCCTCTCCCATTCTGTGATCTGTGATAGAGAGTGTAGACATAACAGCACAGCAATCCTCTGGCATGAAATTAGCTTTTTGTTAGATGTTCTGAAATCTCTTCCTAAGGTAGACTGTTGTAGATGTTTTCCTAAAGGTGCCTATCTCTTACCATAGCTCTTTAGCTGATAGTTGATAGGTCCTAAAAACATTAAGTGATTGCTCTTGAGAAGAACAATGTGTACAAGACCAAGGGGAGCATTTCAAAACCACTGCCAAATGGTAGCATGCGAATAGACATGAAGAGAAAGGCAAAGAATTTGCTTGCTTTACAATAAGCTTATTTTAATGTGCAGTTACCATTAAGTGTTATTTGAGCAGAGTAGCAAAGCTTGTAATCATATGGCAATGTAATTTATTTAATTACAAGCTTTGCCTTTTAATGAAGTTTAGCTTCATTAAATGCTTTTAATAAAGTTTAGGAAACCCATTTTTGCTAAGACAAAATGGACATAACTTTGGCTGAAGTAGATAGGACATAATATGGTTGCTGAGCACATTTGTCTTCTGTAATTGACAGAATTAAGACCTGGGCAGCTAACCATGACAATAGAAATTTGCCTGTGAGCAGGAAAGGTTCACACAATGCCACACCTTGCAGTAAAAGGTAGTTTATTTTCACCCACCTTAGGAGAGGGATTTATGTCACTTGAGAGACAGACAGACAGACAAGATACAGGCTGTGGTTTACAACCTTCAGGACCAGCAGAGCACTGTAGAGCCTCAAGTTCTCACAGACAACAACCTGAATTATGCACAGAGACCAAAACCAATCCTTGCTGAACCAGTCCTCAGTCATTTTAAGAGTTAGACTGTGCAGGATGGAGAAATGCTTGTTTATAAAATTACAGAAACAAAACACTGCTATCCTTGGGGTCGGAAAAAGTAGAAGGGGAAGTGCTGAATGGAGTTTGTAAGCATTAGCCTTGGGGAGATGTGGGGATCAACACTTCAAATGTTGTTTTGATCTCTTTGATGAACTTTCATTGAAGAGCTCTGAAAAGAGTGGTACTGGTACCTCTGCTCCCAGTCCTTTGTGGCTTTGTTCTGCCTACCTGCTCTGATGCTGTCTTAGTTCTCCTTTTCTCCATTTCCTTTGTTCAGAACTTGCACATTGCACGCACAGGTGGCTCCACTACTTTTCGTCTCGTGGTCTTTTTGGTACCACCACACAAGTCCCATCTATTATTCTTTCCACACAGGAGCAAGCAGTGTGATTTTTCTTTTGGTCTATCTCTTTTGGCTGTTCAGGCTGAGACTTGTAGTAGCCAAATGGTTCCTGCAGAGTCAATGACTGTGAAAATATTTCTGTTAAATGCCCATGGAGATGGTGAGGTAAGAGGATAAGATGAGTTTGCTTTATTAAACTGATAGACTTGATAAAAGTATTTGAGGAAGGTAGAAGTGTGAAGTTTGTATCTCTTAGTATTTAACACAAATACTTCAGTGCTACATCAAATAATTTCCTCTCTTGTATTTAATGGAATAGATTTAGCAACATGTGTCTGAGATTGGTACAGGTTTTTCTTATTTAGCAATAAGTGCTTCCATGCTCATTGCAATTTGTGGTACACTTAAAATGTCTCTGCTGCTTTGTGTCTCACTGCTGCACTCACATTTTGGGGAAGTGTCACTTTCTCAGAAATCTTACTCTGCTTTTCCTGCTTTTGACTGAATTTGTTAAGTACCATCAACTAAACTCAGAAAATTACTTACAGAGCTGAGTTTTCAAGCTTTTATTGAGGAAAAAGTTGGGATGCAGAGAGCCAGAGAGTTTTAGGAGTCTAGATGGTAGAAGTCTAAGGGAAAGTTTTTTCTGCAGTGATGTTTAGGGAATAAACCATGGAATCCTTGACATTATACTGTTGCTGTTTTTAAGTTTTCGTTCTGATGTGCCTCCTTCAGAGGGCTTGAAAACAAGTCATAAAACTTAGTCTTTTCCACTTTATTGCAGATTAATTAGCAACTGGATTGCTTTGGGTGGTTACTGATGGATGCAAAAGATAATGCAATGAGTTTATGTTGGGAACAGAAAAGCAGAATGTGTACAAATTCTGTCTTGCAGTAATAAGTAACTCCGTAAAAATAAAATTAAATGTTGGAACAACTCACCATAAAAATAGAGAACTCATTGTTGCTTGAAGTCTTTTAAGACAAGATTAGGTTGCTTGGTGAAAAAAAATAATTTCTTTGAGCTTCTGGGATGTTGTGTGCATGGCCTGGAAGGAGAAGATGATCCTTTGAGCACTGAAATCTGTTAATCTGAGCAAACCTTCTTCAGGGCCTTGAGGAGAACAGAATTGCCTTTGTGGTTTCAACATGCCAATAATATTACTACAAAGATCATAATCAAATCTCTTGCTTCAATTTTCCAGTGTAAAGGTTCAGGGAGGAATCTTTCCAATATACAATTAATTAACCCTGTGGTGTGCAGTCTGGTTTGCTTTTGCTTCTCTTGCCCTTCTACGAAGCATCATCGAGAGGCTACAGCTAGAAGTACAGCAGGTTACTGGACAACCCCAACCACCAGGTTTATGCCTCTTGAGCTTTTTTGTTTTGTTTTGTTTTTCTGTCTGGCCTCCTGAGGCCATTCTCTCATTGGTGGCCATTCTCTCTTGGAGTGGGATGTTGTTCCTCATGTGGCAGCAGGGAGGAAAGTAAACACTTGTGAGCAGGCTGAGTAAGGTCTTCCTAGGCACAGAAAACTTTGGCTTTGTGCTGGCTCCATCAGTCTTCTCCTTTTGGCCGTATAAAGAGTAGGTGTTTTGCAGGGTCTGTTTGTCTCTGTGTGCAAACATTTTACACAGCTTTTGTAAACTCTGTGACTCAGAGCTAACAAAGCTGTGAAGAGGTGGTACTTGTGATGCATAAGCACAGCTGTAGGCAAGTGCCAGCTGTATGAGGCATCTGTTATTTTTTGTTCTATCTCTGCACTGCAACAGTCAAACAGATGAGCATGAGTGTATTTGGGCATTTAGTAATGCCAGGGGTTTGAAGTTGTTGCTGAATCTGTGTCCATTCCCTTGTTGATGTCTCTGCATCAAGCAGCTCTTTTAACAGTCAGGATACAGAATGGGAATTTGCCAATAATCTCTGGGAGTAATTTGCCAGAGTTCTATTTGTTACACACTTCATGTTATTACCTGACCACAAAACCCCAAGTGTTTCACATTCCTGAGGCAATCATTACTCTCTACATAGTATTGATACAGTGAAATATCATCATAGATTCATAGAATGGTTTGGGTTGGAAAGGGCCTTAAAGAGCACAGGATGTTAGGGGTTGGAAGGAACCCAAAGAGCTCACCCAGTCCAACCCCCCAGCCAGAGCAGGACCTGACAATCTAGCTCAGGGCACACAGCAACACATCCAGACAGGCCTGCAAAGGCTCCAGAGAAGGAGACTCCACAACCTCTCTGGGCAGCCTGTGCCAGTGCTCTGGGACCCTTCCAGTCAAGAAGTTGCCCCTTGTGTTGAGCTGGAACCTTCTGTGCTGCAGCTTCCATCCATTGCTCCTTGTCCTATCCCAGGCAGCAAGTGAGCTGACCCCCATCTCTCAGATATTTATAAGCATTGATTAAATCCCCTCTCAGTCTTCTCTTCTCCAGTTCCAATGCCTCTGCCATGGGCAGGGACACCTCCCACCAGCCCTGGTTGCTTAAGGCTTCATCTAACCTGTCCTTGAACATCTCCAGGGAGGGAGCATCCACAACCTGCCTGGGCAAACTGTGTCAGTGTCTCCCCACTCTCACTTGGAAAGAATTTCTTCCTAATCTCCAGTCCCAGTCTCCCCTCTTCCAGCTTAAATCCGTTCCCTCTCATGCTGTCACTACAGTGATGAGGATTGCTGATCAGCCAAAAGAAGGGTATGACACAAGAGGAATTATTCCAGGGACAGGGTTAATTGCCCATAATTTTGTTGGAACAATGCTTGTTAGAAGGAACATACTCCAAAGTTGTAGTTGTATAGTTAGCTGTATCCGGTCAAATCAAAATGGAGCTGTTCAACACAGGCTTATTTGCTAATAATAATCAATATTAATGACGCTGATATCACTTTAGCTGTATCATCTTCTGGGATTCCTGTTTGGAAATAAGAATCTGTGTACTGTTATCACAACAGTAGTTTGTCCTAGGTAATAAATGTACTTAAAGCAAAAAAACTTTGTCCACAGACCTTGCCATTTTCTAGCATTTTCTGCATTTTCTAGCAGCGAAGAGCTTCTAATGGAAAGTAACTAGACTTGAGTTTCAGTGCTTTAAAAGTGTTTTTGAAAAGCCTTTGAAGTGCTTAAAAGTAATAAATAGCACCTTCTAGTTATTAGCCTAAATATGTGCCTAGAAAAACGTATATTTTGGGAAGAATTTCGGCAGGCAAAATGTCAAAACCGAGTCCTCCCTCCCCTATTATTTCTCTGGCAGTTGTCTTCCTGTGCATATATTGTTTCTCTGCTGTGTATTATTGTGTGCACCATTTTATTAGCTTGAGGTAAACAGTTGGCAGCTCCGCTTCTCCAGAAAATTCTTGAGCAGTTTGAGCAGATCCAAAAGGCAAGGGAGTATTGTGTCAGGAATTGTGTTAAACTCTGTAAAATAAAGCAGATATGGGCAGGGGGAAACACCCTCTTTTACCAATCCTTAGTAGATGTTTGTACAGCTGGCAATCTGTGCTCCTTCATATTCCTTGACCTAGAAGTAGCCAACGTTTTAATGCGCTCTTGGAGGGGAAGGAAGGTGTTGCAGAATAGAACTGCCACATCAAAGCTTCTCCTCAGCTTGTAAAATGGTTTCCACCACTACCTTCCTCGGCCCTATCAGAGCACTCAGCACTTTCTCCCTCTCAAAAGAAAGCAAGCCTTTTTATTAAGAAATGCCCTTGGAGCTTTTTGTTTATATGAAAATGATAAAAATGACACGGAGCAGTGGAAAAGATCTCTCTGGTTCAAACAAAAGTCCATCAGAGATGTGATGGGAGTTCTGTGCAGCTTGTTTCTAGCTATGCAAGTCATGGTTCAGCTGCTGCATGGAGCCAGGGAAGCACTTCCCTTGGCAGAATGGTTTCCAAATAACTAGCATGTGCTCTTAAAACTTCATGCCTATCGAATGGCTTGTGTTTTGCTGGTCAGCTCTGCTCTTCCAAAGTCTTGTTTGTGACAAGGGGAACTAAGAGCTTGGTAAGCAGTTGCACAATACAGGTTTTTGGCCACCGAGGAGATCATAATTCAATTTTAATCATACCTGCCCTTAATGGAGAAGGCTTAAACTGACCCTTTGTTCTCCAGCATTCTGCTCAGGTTGCTGGACTTTTCCTTTTCGTTTTAATGTGCTAAATAATAAAGACAGGCTGAAATGGTTTGAAATAGTTGCACAAAAAGCTTTTCTTCTCATTTAAGTCTTACTCTTCCTTTTAGCACGAGCCCACCTTACTGCTGTGTGGACCTCTATTCTTTGCGAACAGGAGAGATGGTCAAGTCCATACAGTTTAAAACTCCTATTTATGATCTGCATTGCAATAAAAGGTAAGGAGGTTTACATTCTTTCTACTCCAGAGCATGCAAAATGTCAGTGATCAATACAATTTCTGGTGTCTGCGCTCCCTGACTTTGTTATTTTGCCTTTCCTCTCAGCATGGCTTTGGTTCTCTATTGCTCCAGCAGCATTTCAGTTTGATTATGCCAATATGCTTCTCCAGTGGCTTTCATTTAAAAAAGCTCAAAGCATTTTGCATCTGAAGTCATTTAAGCTTCTTTCAGTTGTGATGTGGGTGACCAGGATTCATTGGCACCCACCTACAGATGGAGAAATGGGATCACGGAGAGTTTAAAGAGCATAAGGCACTAAAGAGTCTCTCTCCTTTGTTCTGCCATATATTGCCTTCTTGGACATCCAAAAAATTCCTTGTGTGCAGAGTGCTTTACAAGAAATAACTTTCCTGTGAGCCAAATAATAGTTGGGATAACATCACCTAGTTTCTGAGAGAAAGCAGCTTAGGAGGCTGAGCACTGTAGGGTTCAAAGAGAGCAGAATCCATTTGCATAGAATCAAGAGTTCACAGTAACTTCAGATCTTCATCCCTCCAAGACACACAGAACTGAAAACCTGTCTAATGCACCACGTCTTTGTAAGACAGAAGGGAAAACCCAAAATCCCTCTGTGAGAATCTTGAAGATCCTTTGGCACTCCTGATGAGAGAATTTGATGCAGTGACTTTGGTCAAAGTCCATCATTCTGCTGCTTGCTTTAATGCTTCCTTCCACCCAGCTATTAGTTATTAGTCACTGTGTGTCTGTAGGTACCTCATGGAAGGTGTGCATCGTGATTCCTCTGTTAATGGCAGGGCCCTGAGTGAAGAAATCACTGCATTTCTTTGGCAATCCAGATTTGCATGCCAGGACTGATGGTTCTTCAGTAGGAAGGTGACACAATTACAAAAATAAGGAAAAACAAAACAAATTACCAGGCTAGGTTTTACCTGCCTGTTTTGCATGGCAATAGGTAGCGCATGTAAAGACCACAAAAGAGTATGAGCACAAAATGGATTCATACAACTAAGGGAAGTCAGCTGTGATAGAGATAACCATAAAGGGGGAAAAAAACTCTCCAACCCTAGTAACCACAGCTGTTTGGTTGAAAAGACATTTGTCTATCATTGTACCATCAAAATCTACATGTTAAAGGCTATGTTGGGTCATAGACTGGCTTGTGTTGGGACCTCCTGCAGTCAGTAAGGACATCCTCTACTAGATCAGGCTACCCAGAGCCCTGTCAAGCCTGACCTCGAATATCTCCCAAGGATGGGGCCAATCTGTTCCAGTGTTCCGCCACGCTTGTGGTGCAGAACTTGTTCTTAACATCCAGTCTAAATCTGCTCTTCTTCAATTTCAGACCATTGCCCTCATCCTATCCTTCAAGGCCTTTGCAGACAGTCCCTCTGTAGCCTTCTTGTAGCCCACTTCAGGTACTGAAAGGCTGCTGTTAGATCTTCCTGGAGTCTTCTCCAGGCTGAATAAGGAGAAGCTCCAGAGAGAGGTCAGAATAGAAGCTCCAGAGGAAGGTAGTACTATGTAACAAACACCTTTAATACCACCAGCAGTCTGATAATGAGGAGGTTATTTTGGTAAGGGATGGTAGTTTTTGTTGTCCCCATCGATCTGCTTGCTGTGGGTATGATTGTTACATCAAAACCCAGTTTCACTGAAGTGGTTGAGTTGGTGAGTTGTGTGCCATGAATAGGTCACTGTTCCTTTAAGGGCTGTCAGAAGGAGTTCAGTACTTATCTGTGCAACTGTCCTTTGAAAAATTTAGGGTTCCCTTGTGTCCAGTGTGAGGATAGTAAATCTTTCCAGTCTGGCCTCCTAGCGGAAGAAAAATCCAATTGTAAAAACAGTCAGAAGGCAAATCATCATTCAGAGTTTCTCCCAACTAAAAAGCCCTTCCAGGTGCTAATGTTTCTTTCCCTAAGTGGTAAAAATGGGAGAGCTGCTTCAAAGCAGTGTGGCTGTATCCAGGGTAGCAGCTTTTCTGATATGCATCAGATTCTGTTGCTACCCAAGCAAAACTTCACTGGTTCAGATTGAAAATGCATTAAGCGTGGCCAAGTGCAGTGCTAATGGTGCGTGCTGTACTCTAATGGAGCCCGAAGTTTGGATTTGGAGTGAAACTGGAGTTGCAAAAGAATGGAAAAGTGTTTATTATTTATGTATTTATCCTCTAGAACCATCCATCTGGTAGGGTTCATTTATGCAGAAAGACAGCACATCTTGAAAGAGTAGAGACCTGCAGGATAAGGAACTTTTGCACTCAAATACAGACAGGTTTTCTTCACAGGCATTGCACTGCTCACATGTTCAGAGTCTGTCCATTATTCGTTGCTTAACTTCTCCCACAAAGCCTGAAAGGAAGTTAGAATTGGCATTTCCTTTTGTTTTTCTCTCCTGCAGTTTAAGCAAGTGTAAGATACATCACTTAGCTATGTATGTAGCTTAACTGGATCTGTCATTTAACCAGATCTACTGGTTTGTCCCAAACTAATAGCAATTTCTATATGCAGAGTTTCTAACTTGTACAAATTGAGATTTGTGAATCAGAAGGGTTGTAGGCAAGCATCTTTTTGACAATGAGAGAGCTACAAGCAAATAACAATCATAAAATTACAGAATGCACTGTGTTGGAAGGGACCTTTAAAGCTTCTCTAGTCCAACTCCTCCACACTCAGCAGGGACATCCCCAGCTAGATCAGGTTTCTTACAACCCCATCATGACTGACCTTGAATGTCTTCAGGGATGGGGGCTCCACCACCTCCCTGGGCAACCTGCTCCAGTTAATGTAGAAATCTTCCATTAATTTCTAACATGATCTAACACATCTGAATCCCTCTTGTTGAGTTATGGGTTCTGCCCTTTACTTTTGGCACATAAGCTGCTCTCTCTGAAAGTGTCCCTGTGCTTCCAGTTCTAGCTCTGAAATGTGTGAAAATGAAAGGTATTTGTCTGAAAATGTCCCTTGATTTCTACCTTCCTTCCAAGACTGCGTAGCTCTTGTTTCTAGAGGCATGCCAACAAACAGAGCAGTGACCAAGTCCCAGGATGAGAGGTTACAAATCAAGGAGTCCTGCAAGAACTGGAGATACAGAACAGTGCTTATTATTTTAATCAGCTTCTCTATCAGCCAAACAGAAAGTGGCTCAGATTACAGCAGCCTCTCCAACAGGCTTCAGGAGTCATCTTGGGAGCTGCAGATGCAATCTCTGTTACTTGGCAAATGTGTTGGTGAAAAAAAAATAATAGCAAAATCAATTCACAGACACATAGATAAATCGTGCCTGTTGGAGGAGCATTAATACAGTCCTCTAGGTGGAAATTGTGACTGAAAACTTATTTATATATCCGTAAGGCATCAGCAAGCATGTGGGTATGGGATACAGTTGGATTTTAAGTTAGTTCTTCACTGAGCCTTTCCAGTATTGAGTTCTCACGGGGTAAGGAGGTGCTGTTGTGGCTAAACAGTTAAAAACACGATGGGGAAAAAAGAGAGGAGTTAATGGTTGCTTTTCACATGGCTGGGAGATAAGCCTCAGACTTTACCCAGGGTTAGGTGTTTGAGGCTGATGTGATTCAGCAGCTTTTTTAATGATGATTCTTTTGCACTGTAAAACACAGTCAGAGTTTTCAGGTAAATCATTAGCTGTGCATTTTAGTCACCCAGTGGTTGTGATTTTTAGCCATGTCATATCTTGACAACCAAAACAATTAGAGCAGCATTTAATAATGCTTCGTATTGCTAACTAATGAGCAAAAATATTGTCTCCTGCTCTTCCTAATGAGACTAATCAGATCCTTCATTAATGATGTCATACTGCTAAATGTTCCAGATAACTGGTAGATTTTATCTGTGCAGTTGTTGTCTTCCCAAGTGGCTCTTTCATTTCAAGAGTTTAAGAATTTGGGTTTGGGAAGTCATCGATATAGGAGAAAATGCATTCTAGTTATGGAGCCTTCAGGATGCTTCACTTTCCCAGTTTGCATCTTTGGGCTGTGTTTTTTTCATATAGCATCATGCTTCCTGCATAGTTATCATGTGGATATTGTTTTTTGTTTCAAGTAACTATAGAATGCCCTAGGTTGGAAGGGACCTCAGAGATCATCTATTCCAATGTCCTTGCTATGGGTAGAGACACCTTTCAGCTAGACTCAGCTGTTCAAGGCCTCACCCAACCTGGCCTTGAACACCCCCAGGGAGGAGCCAGTTACACCCTCCCTGGGCAGCCTATTCCAGAGTCTCACCACCCTTTTACTGAAGAACTTCATCAGCTCCAGTCTAATCCTGTTCTTCCTTCAGCTTCAAATCATTCCCTTTTGGCCTGTCTCTAGACACCCTCAGGAAAAGTCCCTCTGCAGCCTTCCTGTAGGATCCCTTCTGATATTGGAAGGCAGCTCTAAGGTTTCCCCAAAATCTGAACACCCTCAGCTCCCTCAGCCTGTCCTAATATAGCAGAGGTTCTTCAGCCCTTGGATCATCTTTGTGGCCTCCTCTGGACTCTCTCCACCAGCTCTGTATCCTACCCGTGCTGGGGACTCCAGAACTTGAGGCAGTATTGTAATGAAGAGGTATATCACAAAAACAGTTAATACATAAACACATACCTGTAATTTTGCTGCTTCACACAATGCAGTGAAAGCAGAGAAATGTTGCATAAGTGTTAAAAGAAATCTGATCCTAGCTGTGTGCCAAACTCAAGAGCACTATGGGCAAAGAGTCCTTGCATTGTGCTATTTTTCCATCCAGATGTAGTTCCAAGGGTTCAAAGGATATCTCTAGCTAAAAAGAGATGTTGAGAACATGTCCAGAGAAGGATGATGAAGCTGGTGAGGGGCCTGGAGCACAGCCCTGTGAGGAGAGGCTGAGGGAGTTGGTGGTGTGCAGCTTGGAGAAGAGGAGGCTCAGGGGTGAACTCATTGCTGTCTACAATTACTTGAAGGGAAGTTGTAGCTGTGTGGAGTTGGTCTTTTTTCCCAGGCAACCAGCAACAAAACAAGGGAACACAGCCTCAAGTTATGCCAGGGAAGGTCTAGGCTGGATGTCAGGAGGAAATTCTTCACAGATTGGCATGGGAATGGGATGCCCAGGGAGGTGGTGGAGTCACCATCACTGGTGGTGTTCAAGCAAAGCCTGGATGGAACACTTAGTGCCATGATCTGGTTGATTGGATAGGGCTGGGGGATAGGTTGGACTGGAATAGCTTGGAGGTCTCCTCCAACCTGGCTGATTCTATGAAATCCTGCTTCTTTTAGCTGCCTTTGGCTGCTTATCTTCTTGCTGTGCTGAAGAAAGCTTTGCTTTTACTAAATGAGATGGTTTAATAAATGAGCAGTGAGATGGGTAGTGGAATTAGTTGCAGTGTAGCTTGTGCACTTCCGATTGGTGATTTGATTGTTATTTGAGTCCCTGGAAGTAATTCAGGATCCTGGCAATTCCATTCTTTGTTTCTAATGGAGCTTTTACTGCAGGAGGTGTATCATAAATATGCTGTGTTGTTCTGTATCAGATCTGTGTGCTTCCTGCAGTGAAGGTTATGTGGTTGGGATGAGAGAAAATCCTCCCTAACTGCCGCGTGTCGGTAACCTGCCTGTTTATCACTGGAGATTTTCTATCGATGCTTTGGAAATAATTACATTTAGATATTGAATCTTTAAACCAATGCATTTAGTGTTGAAAGCACACCTTCCATTTCTGTCTTTTCCAGGATCCTTGTTGTAGTCCTGCAAGAGAAAATCGCCGCCTTTGACAGCTGTACCTTCACCAAAAAATTCTTCGTCACAAGTATGTATGATGAGAATTGGCCTCAGTCTGATTTGCTCTGGTGGGGAGAGGGCTTATATTGCACAGATACATACAAAAGCTTCAGGTTTTGGAGTTTCAGGTTGTGCACAGCAGCAGCAGCTTGAAATCCCATTAACGGCAATCTGCCTGCTTTTCATTTTTTGTTGGCCCTTAAGTCGAAGTACATTGGTTAGTTTGGTTTGTTGGTTTTATTTTTTTTTAATGTATTTTTACTTTAGCAGGCTCCAAAGCTCAAGCAGGTCAGTAAAGTGTTGTAGTAGATGAGCTATAGGCAGGTATTTGGCTGCAGGTCCTTTCTTACCTTGAATATGACAGGGATACGACAGCAGCTGTGCCCCTGTGCTCAGTGCTGGTAAGGCTGCACCTCAAATACTGGGTTCACTTTTGGGCCCCCCACTCCAAGAAAGGATGTTTGAGGGGCTGGAACAGGTCCAGAGAAGGGCTGATGGAGGGTCTGAAGAACAGGGCTAGTGAGGAACAGCTGAGGAAACTTGGATTGTTCAGCCTGAAGGAGAGGAGGCTGAGGGAGGTAGACTTCATTGCACTCTATGACTCCCTGAAAGAAGGCTGGAGTGAAGTAGGGGTTGGTCTCTTCTCCCTAGTATGAAGTGTTAGAATGAGAGGAAATACCCTGAAATTGTTCTTGGGGTGGGGAAAGGTTAGGATGGAGATGAGGAAAAAATTCTGTGCTGCAAGAGTGGTCAGAGATTGGCACAGGCTGCCCAGGGGGGTGGTGGAGTCCACATGCCTGGAGGTGTTCAAGAAACCTGTGGCTATGGCACTTGGGGACATAGTGGGGTTGGGTTGAAGGCTGGACTCAAGTGATCTTAGAGGGCATTTCCAGCCAGACCAGTTCTACAGTTCAAGGAGCTGTTTGCTCATGCTCCCCTTATCCCTCTCAGTAGAAGGCAGTGGATTGTATTGGGTAAGGTGTTCTCCAAAAGCTGTTCCTCTGCTTAAATGTCCCTTTGCTGCCTCAGCATCTGCCCCACAGTAACTGCTATGTTAGTAGGAAAAAGGGAATGCTTTCTAGTGCTCTGCTCTGCTCTGTCACGAAGTGTGAGTAGGATTAGGAAGTAATTTACCTGCTCCCAAGCCTGTGTGTGGTGTAATACTAAACACCAAGAAAGTATTGACCAGGAAAAAAATTGTTGTCAAGCAGTTAATGACTTGGGCTTCTGTCTAGCAATTAGAATGACCTCTTAAAGTCTGTGGATTACTGAGAGATTATAGTTTACTTTGGCAGAGTCAGGGTTTTGTTGTTAAAAAGGAGAGTTTGATGTTTTCTGGATGTCTTTTTGTCATGATGGAAATAGATATAAACGATCTCATGATATCTATGTGTTGTGAAGAAAAAATCTGTTCAGGAGAAGAAGCCCTTTCTTCTGATAGCTTGGAGTAAAGCAGCTTCGTGCAGTAATATTAAAGTTGCCAATAGGTGTCAGTTTCCTCCTATACATGGATTTAAGATGCTGGGAATCTGCTGGGCTTCAGTGAAGACAGCCAAGTGGGGAAATGCTTCCTTGTGTCCTATTCCTTGCTGCTTTTGATTTCACCAAAGAAAGTTAGGGTCCAAGCCTTACTTTGTTTTACATCAAAAAGGAGAAAAAAAGTATAAATCAATCAATGAAGTTTGTGTTTTGGCAATTGCTGTGCTCTTCTGCAGGGGTTTTGTCTGGTTTTCCCCCTTTTCTTTAAAAAAACCCCCAGCTATAATTTGTTTTTAACAGTGCAATGTACTTGGGGTATCCTATTCCTAAAGACAAATTTTGATTAGCATTATGGTGTTGTGGAGCAGCCATGGAATTTAAAGAGGATAAAAGAAAGCTTTTTTTGGGGGAGATATTTACCAATTAATTTGAAAATCCAAACTCCTGTTCACAGCCTATTTTTCCAGAGGAACTAAAAAATGTTCTCAAACTTTGTTCTGCTTCTGGGCTTCCAAGGCTCAATCAAAGACCTCTCCTAGTTCTGTAGCAGGCATTTCAGAAAGCTGCAGGACCCAGCAGAGAGCCTGAGCTGCTGCCACCACAGCCCTCTCCTGTCACCTCCTCAGCTTGCCTGTGCCCAGTGGTGGCTGTGACTGGACACTAAGATGTTTTCTTTTTTTTCCTAGATGAATGGGTTTCTTGGACCTGTGCTGGTGAATGGTTGTCCTGAGGATTCTGAAGCTTAGTTGTTTCACTTAATGGCTTATGCTATCAAGGGGGTGTTATGCTCTGGCATGTTGAGGCTGCAGCAAAGCTTTTTTCTAAGCTTTCAGATTTTGTATGTGCTGAAATCTCTCCAACCTAAGAGTATGTTTAAAGGCTTAAGTTAGTCTGATGTGTCTGAAACATGATGGCAATGAGCTACCTAGTTAGCTGCAGAGATTTTGGATAGTCAGCCAAGTGGCCAGCACTGTGCTCTCTTGGCTGTGCTATTTTTTTTATTTGATTTTTAGAAAAGGGCAGTGTCAGTTGAAATTGGAAAAGTAGAAATCCCTGAAATGGAAGCTCAGCACAAAGTCTTGTAGGCCTTGTTGTTTCCCAGCTCTGCAGGTGTCCCAGCTGGACAGTGGCAGTAAGGATGTCACTGGCTATCCAGAGGAGTCTTCATCCTGAAGATTCACAGCTGAGTTGTCTGACGTGGACAGAGCAATGGCCTGAAAGGTCAAAAAATATTAACTGAGGTTCACTAACTCTTTGAAGATATTTCTGTTGCTTTGTGTAAAGGAAAAATGTTTTTCTCGAGCAGATTGGGTGGCGGTGATGTGGAAGTCTCATCTTGCATCTGTATCAGCTGAGTGGCATGGGAGCCCCAGAACCTCACTGAGACAGCTGAAAAGCAAAGCCAGGCAGGCAGAAGCTCCTGTCCATTTTCTTGACTACTTATACAGAGAGATTAAAGACAGGGTGCACAATTAAAACCAGTGTCAGGAATTCTGAAGCTCAGCGTTCCTCAGAAATGCTAATGCAGCTGGGTTGCACATGAGCAGTATTTGTCTTTCTGTTTTTGTTTCTGTGGTTGAGTGTATCCCTGTAATAAATATACCATAAAATATTCAGGATGTAGAACATGGTCAGGTTCATGCTGCTGTTGGAATGCTTAACTGCATTCCCTGATCTTTCTTGAGCAAATTTGACATAGTACTAATCTGTTGGTTTGGTTTGTTGTGTTTGCTTTTTTTTTTTTTCCCCTGTTTGTGATCAGATGGGAATGTGCTGATTTGACTTGAATGGCAGAATGCCAGCAGATTTCATTTGTGCCTTGGTGTACAGGTGCTCCAGCCTTGGCCTCTGAATTTAAGACAGGTGCTTAGACCTTGAAGGGAAAACATCCTGTAGATAGTGAAGAAAAAGCAGCAGGATGTCCTGTGATCTACCTCTGTGTGATACTGAGGGGCTTGGAGCAGGGCCAGAGAAGGGTCTGCAGAACAGGGCTGAGCAGGAGTGGCTGAGGGACCTGGGGTTTATTTAGTCTGGGGAGGAGAAGGCTGAGAGGAGACCTTACTGATCTCTACAACCTCATGAAAGGAGGTTGGAGTGAGGTAGAACTTGATCTGTTCTCCCTAGTATCAGGTGACAGAATGAGAGGAAATGGCCTGAAGTTTGCACCAGGGGAGGTTTAGGCTGGAGATTAGTAACAATTTCTTTGCTGCAAGAGTGGTCAGGGTTTGAAGCAGGCTGCCTAGGGAGGTGGTGGAGTTTCCCATGCTTGGAGGTGTTCAAGAATTTTGTGGCCATGGCACTTGGGGATACTATTTAATGGTCGTGGCTGGTGTTAGGTTGATAGTTGGACTGGATGATCTTAGAGGGCTTTTCCAACCAAAATTATTCTATGATTTCTAGTTTTGAAGGTCTGCCAAGGAAAGTCACAGTGTCAGTGTGCAAAGAGCTCGTGGCAGTGACCCTCACACAACACTCAGAGCCAGCTCCAGGTCGTTAAGAAAGGACTCGGCTCAAGGGGAGGATGAAGCCAGGCAGTGATTTTGCATCCTCATTTAAATGTTCATGTGGCCAAACTAAGAAAACAGTAAAATAATTAATTTGATGCTTATAATAAGAATATGTTTTCTGTGGCAGTTGTACGTGTCAAGGTGTGGATTTATGACATGTTTTTAAATAGTGAAGAGGTTTGTTATGGCTCAGATTTCCTTCAGAGTGCTTTTCTGAATACTGAAGGAGCAGAAACGAAAGTGATGGACCAGCCCTCCCCTCCCCCTCCTTCTACTTTGCTCTAAACAATAGATGCAGAAAAGCTGAATTTCATTGATTTTTATTACATCAGTGCTTCTTCAACCCTTCTCCAAAAATGCTTACTTAGTGGAACATTGATGATTATGTGTATGGCCTGATGGATACTTTCTTCTCTATAAAGAAAATCCTTCCCCACCCCTGGGCCCTGAGTAAAGGTTATCACAGATAGCATCATGCATGTGGCATCATCTTTGTGTCCAATAACGAGTGCCTGCTCAGTTTCTCTGGCCCTTCCACTCCTCATATTGATATATTCTCCATCCATTATTCTCTAGGGATGGAGACAGTTATTGCAGCCATTAGCTGGCACCACATTTCTGTTGATGCTGCACAGCTCGAGCCTTAAGAGGTAATTTTCCAGATTTTAGTCAGAGTACTTCATTGTATAGAAAGTCTCAAAAGACTCTCTGGACCATGAGCCAAAAATTATCCAGGATCTGTTAAATGCATCCCACCTGCAGCTCTCTAAATATAGGAATAAAGGAAAGAAAACCCAAACCAAACAGTGTTTGACACTGATCTGCAATTTGGATGTAGTATTCCTATTTTCAGTGACATCCACATGCAAGACATACCAGGATGGATTCAGTTTGTCCCAGGTCTGATCTGGAAATCCTCTTGGCTTTTTGGTACGTTTTAGTAAGCTCTGGTGGAATTCCTTTTTGCCCCCATCAGCACACAGGGAGCAGTTGGATCTCGTTGCTTTGAAGTGAAAAACCTGGATGTCTTCTGAAAAGGTTTAATGCCTCAAGAGTCACAAACAGAACTTCTGGATGGTGTCCATTTGCCTTCTCAGCTGTGATCAGTGAGTGGCACCTATCCTGGACATCCCACGCTGGGTAATGATTGATAGGATTCCTCTGTCCACGCAGGGAGTCTCCTCAGTTTAGTCTGAAAGACCTTTAGGCAGGTGGGAAATGAGCTCCTGATTCACAGCGTTTTCTTGATCAGTGGAGAGAAGCCAAGTATGGTCTGTGAATTGTGTAAAAGCAGACTTTAGACACACATTTTAGATACACAGGTATGAACACCCACTCCTCCCTGTGATTTTTAACTGCCTTCCCTGGGCAGTGCTGGTTTGATCCTGCTTCTACTTTTTCAGTGTTGCTTTTAAGAGTGTTTTTCCCCTGAATATGAAAATGAATGTATCACTATTGCAGGATGATGGTGAAATAATTTTGGAAGATGTCTTTAGGGCAACACGATCGATTTGTGGGTACAGATTTCTTCCCTGCTTACAGAGTGTTCTGCTGGATTGCAGGGAACTGTAAATACAACAGAAAAGATTGTGTCTGGAGAGAAAGCAGCCATTGGTACCCAAGATGTGTGTGTATCATATCTCCTGGGTGGGACAGTTTAAAATATTCTATCTACAACAGGAAGTGCTGTTTGTTTCAAAGTTATTTTTATCTAAAGCACCCAAATCCTTAATGTGAAAGGCCAAAACAAAGGCATCTTACTCACATTGTCCTGCACAGAAACAACAACCTCTGCAGGACCATCACTATTTATCACTGTCCAGCTCTCTGAACAGAAGAAGAAGAAAGTAAAACTGAGATTAAAACAATTTGTCCTGGAACCAGCCAGATTTGGCTAAATTAAAGAACTAAACCTCATGAACATTAGAAGCCACATATATATTTTTAGTAAAAGTTCTGGTATTGGTCTAAGATCTGGGGAACAACAGTAAAATGCTTAAAGCTGCCATGATAGAATTGAGAAGGAAAGGAGGCCTGTGTAGAAATAGTAGGAGTAGGAGTAATAATAGTACTAATAACAATAGCAGTAGTGGTGATGGTAATAAAAACGTAAAAAGAAAAATCTGTGGTGCTTCCCAGGATTTAATTAATTCCCAAGATTTAATTCTTTCAATCTTCCCTGGAAGTGTTAAAGCCAGGCTGGATGGAGCCTCTAATGACCTGGTCTAGTGGAAAGTGTCTCTGCCCAGGGGGGTTGGAGCTGGATGATCTTTAAGGTCCTTTCCAGCCCAACCCATTCTATGATTCAGGACAGCACAAAATGTGACTCACTGCAGGGCTGGGTCTGTTGCTACCCTGCTGTGTATTATGAATATTGCCTTGCAAAGGCAGGTGCTGACAGTATGAATACAACATTTGTGGCTTTGCTGTTTCATTTAATTTCTGGAGGGGGTATTTTATTTTTTTTTTAGTGTTTTGATAGTGATGCTGCCACCCTGGATGGCAAGGATGATTTCACAGGAGGGTGCATTCTGCTGCTTTGCTCTTTTGCTCGGTTTTTATGGGTGATGCTTAAATAGAAGGAAGTACAAGAACAATAGAAGAGCTTTGGAAAGTATGTGACAGTGTGAGAGCAATAACATTTACATAGAGCCTTTCATCTAGAAGGAACCCAGAGGAATTTATAAACAATATTACTTTATACAGTTTATAAACAAACAAATTTGGTTTGCTTGGTGATGCTCAGAAAAAAACCCAACCAACCCAAACCAAACAAAATCTTAGATAAAACAACTTCTATGATTTGTTTTCCTTGGAGTTCAACAATCCTCTTGCAACAGCAGTGTCACTCTACCCCTTCATTATTGTATATTTCTTTTTATTCTTGCTATTGTGGATCTGCTTTCTGGCTGCTTTGGGTTGCAGGACCTGGAATGTAGTTTTGTCATTCATAAGACATAGAAAAAATTACAAATTGATGGTAAATTCCAGCCAGTGACTGAAAAGTAGCCTCACTGCAGTGGGTTGCTATGGCAGTTTATTTTAAAATACACAGTACCACTGCTTGGCAGATTTTATTTTTTTCCCCCCAAGTGATACCTGGCAGATAAATGATTAAAGGCAAATGGTTTCAGTAGAAAAGAGTTACACACACTTTGGAATTTGCTCAGAAAGCTGCTTAAGATATTTACTAGAGTGCTGCAGGTACCATTGGGCTTGCAGCAGTATGCACAGCTCTGGTCCTCCTGAAGGACTGAGCTGTTGAATACTTAGATGGCTGTTGACTTTCAGTTGCCTGTACCCAGATTGTGTGCTTGGATGTGAAGCAGCAAGCAGGCATTTTTAAAATGGATATTGGGAATACCTGCAGTGTTGAGCCTCCATCTCTCCATCAAAATGCTACCACAGGTCAATCTTCAGCATTTCAATTTAATTGTCGTTAACATTACAATTACAAAAGCCCACAGAAGAGGGAGGGCTTTAATGTTTCCATATTCATATATGTGTATGTATTTTTTTTTACATACATATTCATATATGTGTACATATTTATTTTTTTAACCTTTTTTTTCTCATTAAAAAAATTTCCAGCACTTGATGAAGAGCTGCCCCAATAGCTCAAGTAACCCAAAGGTTTGAGTTTTACTAGTGGTTTCTTTTGTGATTTATTTGCTTTATCTCTGTTGTAGCTGCCATGGCTTTGACTAACTCTGTTCCTCCCAACAGTGTTTTCCCAACATGCTGTTTGTTTAAAAGCTAAGTGGGAGGGGAGGAATGTGTTGCTTTCCTCTTCTTGGCTGCTGTCTGTGTGTTCACACTGACATTACTGAAGCTGGAGGATGAGCTTTTTCAAAACAATTTAAGGCAAGGACTGGAGCCTTACTTTTTAGTAAGAGCATGGACCAGTGGTAAGATCCAGAGTGTGAATTTTCAGAGGTGAGGAGAGGAACATTGTTATGGACATATGGATGTGAATCTTCAAAGGGTAGCAGAGATTTTTCTAGAAGTAATTGAAAAATGCTGTAAAATAAACATGTCTGCTCTTGGCTCACTCATTACACAAACATTTGTGTAGCTCTTTGGAGAACTTCAACTTGGAGGATTCCTCTGTTCTCACTAAAACCAAGTGTATAAAGTCAGCACAGCAATGAGTAAGCTAAACCTATCTTTGAATCCACGTAATCACAACTCTCTCCTTATTTCAGGTCGTAATTTTATAACTCAGCTGTTAAAAAAGAAGAATAGGAAGAATCTAAGGAGTTGAGATGCTGAAGTGTTTCCTATTTGATGCAGGGAACACCTTTCACCTTGGCAACAGGAAAACCAGGGCACAGATTATGAGTGGCCAGGGTGCTGTTATCCAAGTCCCTGCTTGGAGGGAGCCTGGAGCTCAGTTTTTACTTGGCCATGTTGCTTAGATCAGCACTAGTTGGAGGTCTTGGATGTAGGCAGTAAAGTTAGCAGACAAATTTGCACTTTAATTCAGACTTTTCCTTCTTCACTACTTTAAAGCTGTTTTCTCTGTGTACTGATCTAGAGCACAGGGAGAGAAAGTAACAGGGATCTTAAAAACATCTTCACTAGCTGCCAGTAGGTTGTCACCTGGGCTTCTGTGGCTGGTAGTCCCAGTAAAGCTGGTTCTAAGATCAGATGTTTTTCACTGCTTGCTTGGTTTGCTGGACTTTTGGAAGGACTTTCCCTGAGTGATCTTTTCTTGGATGACCTCTTCAAGCTGTCATTAAAACTTGGAAACTTTGCTCTTCTTGACAGTTAGCTTTGTGCGCTCATTATGTTCGTTCCTATTGTAAACATGCAAAAAATTGCTGCTGTTGTTGCTTAGAATGGGCTTTTTTTCCCTCAGTTGTTTTGAAGTTTAATAGAAATAGAAGTTAATCTTTAAAAGAGTTAGGCTGGTAACAATTGGGTGGCTGAGCTGGATGGGTCACACTGTGTCTGTCTTTTCATTTGCCTGGTAGATGATGTTCTGCTGACTCCAGCTGGTTTTTTTGGAAAGCAGAAAAACAATTTGCTTTTCCTTCCCATAAAGTATAACCCTTTGTTTATCCTTGTACTGCTGCATGTTTCCAAAATGCAGAGAGCTGCAAAGAAAAGAAAGGGAGGAAATAGCTCTTTTTTTTCTTTTTTTTCCCCCCCATTTTTTTTTTCTCTATGCTGTTTTTTGGAGAGGAGAGTTTAGTACCCAGTTGAATTGTTGACCTCTCTGGAGGTTATTATTAGAACTGCCTGGTTTGTGTGTGGAGCTGTGTCCGAGGCCAGTTCATGAAACAAACCAGCTCCAGTAGGGTTCAGTGAAGGCAGTTGCAGTTTTGCTGTGAGATAATTTGATACTTCTGATTTGATTTCTGACTGGCAGAATAAGTTGGTGTGGGGTTTGTTTTTTTTTTTTTTTTTAGTTCTTCCTTTCCTTTGGTTCACTGAATTAGTTGGGAACAGCTCCCTTTTCCCAGCAAGATGTTTTCTGTTGTGTTAGGGGCCGTCGAAGTGCTGTGGGTTTGCTGTTGCAGTGCATCTGTTGGCTGCTGCTGCTTCTGCTTTCTGCTCAAGGATGTTATGAGATGCTTGTGGAGTTTGGGAGCACACGTGACTGGTTCTAAACTCACTGTGGAGATTTGTATGATGAGAGCTATCATCTGACAGATTTTATACAGAAAAGGGAAGAAATAAAGTGTGGGGAACTTGAATATCTTTACTGACCCAGCAAAAGTCATCATTAAAACCTTACCGGCCCTGATCTATAATGCTATGGGAAGAACACATTTGTATTTACAACCTAAGGTTGTAGTTTCATTTGTTTTTTGCTTGCTTTGTTCCTTAAGAGGCTCTGGCTACCCACATTTTATGTGCTTCTGGAATGCAATAACAATTGTGGCATCATTTCTTCAGAATTCTTTTTCCTTCCTGAGATGAAGGCAGTGATAAGACCTTACAAAATACTCACTTGGGTTTGCTTTCCTGACCCGAGATGGATTTAATTGGATGAATTGCTGCTTCTCTCCTTCCACTGCTTTCTGTCCTCTGAAATAGCTTGTTGGAAGCTCTTGAATTTTGCAGTCCCCTCACTGCTTTACTCTAAAAACCAAACCAGAGCTATTTATCTGAGATAGTGCAGCAGCTCTTTCTGCATGTACCCAACAAAATGCCACCAAGTGTTGTTAAATGGCACTTTGAACTTGCCTCTACCTGCTGTAGCGAATGCACTCCAGTGAAGCTGTTCCATTGTGTTGCAAGCATTGAAAGTACTGCCCTTAAACTTTAGGGCTCTGTTGTCCTCAGTAAATTTTCTATACTGTTTTTGAGCCTATTTGAAAAGACCCTGAGAGTTGTAGAAAGAAGGTGGTGAATGGATTTGATTTTCTGTTGGCAGATCAGTATCAAGAATCTGACAGAAGAGAGTGAGGGGAACTCAAAGCTTAGCTTGCTCTGTCTTTCTTTTATTTTTAATGTTGCTTCTCAGAATGCAGTGTTGGATTTTATGCAGTGAACTGCAGTTGGTTGTATGTGTTCTGCTGAAATGCTGTTTGCCTGATCTCGGTGCTCCTTCTGCCTGGGATGCAGGATCAGCAGGCAGGACTCCTTTAAATGAGACACACATGTCTGGGAGTTTGAAAATGTTTTGTTTCTTGGCTGGCCAGCGAGAGAATCTGAATTACTAAATTGTCTATATTAGCCTAAGAACTGATGAAAACAGAGCTTAACCATTTGCTTGATGGTCTCCCTCCTTCCTCCCTTAGGCAATATTTCTTCTTTCTGTATGGGTTGTAGTGTACCGGAGCGGCTTTAAGGCTGGCAAACGGTGTTAGACGTGTGGGTGAGGGTGCCAGGGTACTGGCTTAAGGTGGAACACTCAAGCTTAAATCTTCTTGTGCCCTGGCAACGCCAAGTAAACAGGTTTGTGGCATTGTCTGTGTGACTTCAGTAGCTGAACTTTCAGACTCTTACCTTGACCAAGGCTCCCAGTGAAGGCAGCCTGCTGGAACCGCACAGCGGGGACATTCCCGTGACAGGGCTCAAATACTGAAGTTCAGATCCATCAGTGGAAATTGAGTGCTGAGTACAGGCAAGGGTTGCATGTTGAGAGAGAGAGAGAGCAGCCCTCACCCAAAAGGGTTTAAGCTATAATGATGAAAAACAAAGAGGGGGAAACAGGACGTGGAAATAGGATGAGTAAGAATGATTAGGATGAGAGTCACCCTGCTGCTTCTGATTATAGATTACTCAAGCTTTTCATTCATGTTTAAGCATCTTCTAGTTGTCATCAAGAATTGAAAGTTCTGTATTGTTAATTGTAGTCATGAAGAGTGTGGTATTCTTGGTGGTTGGGTTTTGGTTTGAGAGGATTTTTTTGGGGGTTGGGACTTTGTTTTTGTTTGACTTGGACTTCACATACCAAAATTACATTAAATGTGGGCCTGATTCATTTTAAACCTTGTCATCTTTTTTGTTCCCAGCTGTTTTCAGTGGCTTTCTGTTATCACTGCTTTCACCTTGTAATCCTTAAGAATAATTCACTGTTTTATTGTGCACCTCTGTGCATGTGTGCACTTTAATGAAATATGAAGGTAATGAAAAGCAGGTGAGCAGGGGACCCTTTGCCACCGATTCTAAAGCAATTACAAGTTTTCTCAGGGTGTAAAGTTAGGTGCGTGCAAAAGGATTTTGAGAGGCTAAGGGCTTGTGTATGGAATTATTATAAACAAAAAAGCACAACATACTGTTTCATATCACAAAAAACCCCCAATCTAATAGAGCTTGAGGCAAACTGGAGCACCAATAGAAAGCCATCGATCAAGTAAAACGAATTAAAATGTGAAGGTGCAGAACAATCCACACAGACTTAAATACTGCACTGACCCCACTGTATCCAAATGGCATAAAACCAAATGCAAACATGAGGAGAGAGGAGTAATTGCAGATAATTAACTGTTCAGAATAGCTCATCTAACCACACTCTTATCTCTAGGAACAAAAACGCAAGCATTTAGTAAGTGATATTAGCAATGGAAAGGTTTTTGTTTAGACTTGTTGTTCTCTTGGCAATAAATAAAATTCTTTATAAGAAGTCATTGAGCTATTTCTTAATGTTGCCTTTTCAAATTTTCCAGGCTGTTACCCTTGTCCAGGGCCAAACATGAATCCTATTGCTCTTGGAAGCCGTTGGCTTGCTTACGCAGAAAATAAGGTAAGGAATGGTTTGATTTAAAAAAAAAAAAAAAAAGAAGAACCCCTCAGTACTTTATTCATAAATTTCATTTGAATTTTGCATACATAGAGAAAAAAAAGCCCCAACAACAACAAAACAGAAAAGAAAAGTCTCAGACAAAAAGCCCTGTGAAAAAGGTGATCTGTAAGAGGACTTGCACAATGATGACAGAGCTAATCTTTGACCTACTCTGGTTGCGCTTTGCTGTTTGTCATATATTTACCCTGCACGTTTGCTTACAGCTCATGAACTTGAGAGGCATAAATATCTGAGAGCAAAGGCACAGAAGGCAGCTATCAGCATCTGTTTTCAGTGAGGTGATGCAATAATCAACCCATTTTGCATTTTACAAAGTTTAAGGCTCTTTATTATAGACTCCCCTGGCAGGCAGGCAGGCAGGCAAGTGAGGATCCCTGAATTCTGCTAGGGGCAACGGAGTCTGGACAGAGACAGTGAATTTGCCTGGAACACCGCAGCAGTGCACTTTGTAGCTTAGGAAATAGCATTAAAATGACCACTTAAAATTGTTAGGCTCCAGGAGAAACTTGAATTAATATTTCTTTCTGGAGGCAAAACGAGAAAACAGATCCCAAGTAAAATAATTATCACTGTCCTTAGCCAGAGAAGTGATTGTGTGTTTAAAACTTGAAGTGTTTCAAAACTTTAAATTCAGCTTCTAATGCCTTATTTTGATTTCAGAGCAGATGTTTTTCCTCCCTCCCCACCTGTGGCTGGATTAGCTGTTTTTAGAGCTGAACCAGAAATGATCAGAGAGGCAAACTTTAAAAATGTATTTGTTCTACCTCTCGAAGCACAACTGATTTCTCTCTGAATCCAGGATTGCCTTTCTTTTGAACACCACCACCACGCCCGTGTGGTTTTGTAAAACTTAACCTGTCACTCTGGGGTTTAAAAAGTGCTGCTGCCAAAAATAGAAGGCAATGATCAGCAAAAGAATTATACCAGGGTTTAAGTGGCTTGTGTGTTCCCAGGTATATTCACTGTGGACTTCCCATTTCTCCCTAATTTGACGCTTTATTTAGATGCTTAAATAGGAAAGGAAAACCTATAGTAGCAGATGCATCTTACAGTGACTTTAAAATTTTCTTTTAGCTGAAGTAATTAGACAGGCAGCATGTAGTGTGTGTGTGCAGGCAGCATCTTTTGTGTGTGTGTACAAGCAACGACTATCTGTAGTTTCATTGGCACTTTAGTCAGGAGCAGAGATTCTGTTGTTAGCATTCAAAGATAAAAACTGCATTTGTAATTTGATGGCAGGTAGAAGAGTCTTGTTTTAATTTATTAACTTTGAAGGAAGGCAATGCTTGTACATTCCTTTTAATCTATTCAAAGTGAAGTTTCAAGTAGCTCTTTCCCTTCGTCGTTTCTTTGCTTGCTGCTCATAAAAAGGAGGGGAAAGCCACATTTGGATTCTTAGAATGTCTGATATTTAATGTTACATATACATGGCTAAAGCTTTTGATTATATTTATTTAAATTTATTTGTGGTATTGCTGCCAGACCAAAAATCCCACCATTGCAAAGTTTATGAAGTCTTAGTGACTACTCATCTTGTAATTGAAAACTGGAGTTGAGTACGCGACAGTCTGGGTGGCACCCAGAAGATTAGAAAAAGGGGTTAAGTGTCTCAGCAGGGCTTTTTGCTATTTGTAGGGAAAAACACACCACTGTACATGATAAATAAGAGCTATGGTAATGGGTTATGGGTTTGTGTAGTGTAATAGTAGTTACTTGGTTGCTGTCTTTCTTTTTGTAGCTGATCCGATGCCATCAATCCCGTGGTGGAGCCTGCGGAGACAACATTCAGTCTTACACTGCCACAGTCATTAGTGCTGCCAAAGTGAGTACATCATCTGCTGCTGGGAGAGGTTATCGTGAGAGCTAATGATTAGGTTTCCCTGCTGACTTGTCCCGTGTGTCAACAGCACCCCCCCCACCCCCATTCACAAAAGAAGAGAACACAGAAACAGGCTGCTGTTAGCACTGGGCGTATGGCTCTGATCCTGCACGGCTTGGAGCAGCCATTGCCTTGCACAAAGTATTCCTGATCCTTCACATCTTGGAGCAGCCATTGCCTTGCACAAAATATTCCTGTCCTTCTGAACTGACTTAGAAAAATAATTTGTGCTCCCAACAGCTATTCCGGTTAGTGACCCCTCTTACAAGAAAATCACAGTGAAATGGGTTTGTATATATTGGCTATTCAGAATATTGCAACTTCACATGATTAGAAATCAGCATTATTAGACCTTCAGCGTGATGAAAACTGACTTTACAAGTGCTTGGTGCTTTTTGGACTCAGTCACACCAACATTATATGTTTTAATCTCTCTGAAGGATGACAGCGCAGTACTTGAGCTAATTAATTACCTTTCTTTGAAGGTTAGAGTTTATTAATGACTGTTTACATATAGGTTCTATTGCCTAGATTGCTTAGTCCAGATGACATTATAATATCCCTCTGTTTTCATAGAGATGTCTGGGTTTTCTTAACATCCAAAGGAGACCGCAGCTTGGATAAATCTTAAGCCAAAGAGTATGCAGAGCTATTGTTTTACTCTCCCCTCCTGCCCCGGCTCCTTTCCTTGAGGATTTCTCTGCAGCATTTTGTCAAGTAATTTCTTTTTCTCACACACACACATAAAGTGAGTTTTGGCACTGTCTGGCAGCCTTCGTGCTGATTACAAGCTTTCCTTGTAACCACCAGCCTTTTCATTTCTGATATGCACAACAAAACAAACCTAATAATAGGAATTAAATGACAGCACAGAGCAGAAAGCTCAGCATCACCGAAGAAAACAACAGTTACAAGAACCCACAAAGAGAGACACAGGGCATACCATCTGATGTGAAAACAAAACATCAAAACAAATATTCCATCAGCACAGCTTTGGACACTGTCTGGCTGTGGCTGGAGGAGGAGAAAAAAATCACAGTTTTTTTTTACATTGTTGAGGAGAACTTGAACTGCTGCTCTTGTGAAGGCATCTGAAATTTGCTGTCTCTCTCTGCATGCTTTTCTTGTCAGCAAGAAAAGAGAAATGGGGGAAAATCTCCCTCTGCCGTTTCAATGTCAGCATCATGAACATGGCTTTTATAGCACACAGAAGCTTGAAAATCAACTTCCTTAGCATTGTCAGGCAGAGCTACGATGAGATGTTTGTAAAGTCTCACCAGCAGAGCACCGTACAGCCAAGGCTACTCCTCACTGAAGAACAACAAAGCTTTCTTAAACCATATAATGATTGTCAAAGCATTCCAGTAGGCATTGAAGACTAAGCACTATCCTGTTACATTTTTGTTGTCAGACCTAAATAAAATCTTTAAAAGGAGGACATCTTTTCTACATCTTAACCTCAGACTCTGAGGGTGACTCATTTTGGAGCAAGTAAGGACCGAGATGCTGACCTTTCTTGCTGGGTAGTCCCAGCCTAAGGATCATAACCCAGCAATTCCCATGTTAAACTGAAGATCTGAAAGGACTGAAATCATGATGTTGCATCATGTGAATTGATGCTGAAGATAAAATGTGTTTATAATCACAGGAGAGGATAGGTTGTTAGCCTCTGTATGGAGATAAAGGAAGAGGGAAAGCCAGGAGGAGAGATAATCATCCATCTCTGTACTGCTTTGCCTTTTGCCAAGCAAATTGCTGTTGCTGTCAACTGGCTGTTAGATGTTACTGTAATAGACAAGATTAATACTAATATACTTCTAAATATTTGCACAGTTTGGCTCTCTGTATATCTCAGCCTTACTGTATTAATTTGTTACTCGTGTTTGGGCGTGTAATGCTAAGTTTGAGATGTTTAATTTATTGCCAATTTCAGTGAATCTTGGCTTACCTCCTAGCAAAGTTTTCATCTCTGGTAACTGAAATGCTGACTTCCTCATTGGCCAATAGATACTCCGAATATCTATTGCTCTTTGTCCATCACATTGCTTCACTGTCAGCTTTATTCCTTGCTTAAGTAAGTCCTAATTTCTAAACCTCTGCTGCTGTTCTATCTTATCATCCTTGCAGTGGTTTGTAGTTCCTTGGCTTTGATCAGCAGAGGTATTAGCTTTTTGAAAGTGGATGTCCTTCTCTGTTCCCTGCACTGCTGCTTCACAAGTGCTTCCGTAAAAGTTCTTGTTTTGCCAGATTATCTTGAGTCGCAGCCTTTTCTCTGTTTGGCTTCTCATTTCTTGCTGAAGGAAGTGAAAACAACTTCATATAAAGGAGAAAGATAAAGCTGAGAGCAGAGCAATTTCAGTAGGGTCACTTTTGAGAATTACCTCTGTGGAAGGTCGCAGTGACATTACAAAATACTACTTTAATGGTATTCCTTTTGAGAAATGCTGTTGAGTGTCCTGGTAGTGAGTGGTGGCCTTTTCCTCAGTGTGATGTCCTGCTGTGCACTGTACGTGAGGCAGTTAGTGAACTCTCATCTTGTTCCAATAATGTAGGAGTCAGAAGCTCCCCTGTTAACCCACAATACTGAGGTCAAAACTGTGGTCACATTGGAGTGTGTTTACTGGTGCCAGGACTCCTGTCATTCTGGTGGCATGCTGAAAAATTCCTTTCTGTTGTCTTCCCATTCCATTTGATTATTTCTAGCAGGATTTCATTCTGAATACGCAACTTTTTCCCTCTTTCTCCTTAGATGCATCTTGCAAGAGCATCACTTTCTGCTCTAGCTGGAAAAACACAGGCACTTTTTCAGGCTCAGTATCTGATTTTCATTTCCCTGCATTTGGTTGGTGGCTTTTCTATCTGTTCCTCTTCTGAAACCCTCTGATAATTTGTGTTATTTGACCAAGCAGAAGATTTCTGGATGTAAATCACACCACTGTTCCAATTTAGGTTGATCTTAAAGGTCTTTTTCAGCATATATTCCTAAAACATGCTGCTATGATTCTAATGTTTAGCAAAGACAGAAACTGATGTGTTTGGAAAAATGCTGTTCCTGACAGGATAAAGATTCTGTTCACTCCAATAGAACCAGCTCAGTAGAATGGATGTAGGATATAGAGTCATAGGATAATTTGAGTTGGAAAAGACCTTTAAGATCATCAAGTCCAACCATGAAGACAGAGGTAAGCAAACAAGGAGGTGCCTACATCTCTGCCTTCTGATACTCATCCTCCAGAGTAAATCCCAATGATAACAATGGCAGTGATGGGAGAGTATTCAGGTGCTTGGTTTGAGAGAAGCCTCCAAATGTGGAATTCCTTGTTAGAGTTATCTATGTGTAGCCATTTTAGATGGGAATTCGATGTCTTCATGGTCAAACTTGCCATGCTGTTGAGGTTGAATATCCTAATGTGTTTCTTCCCTGTCCTACCTCTTCTCAGAACAGACAGGGAGAGGAAACATCTTTGTGAAGCATTTCAACAAACATTTGGTTTGAACTTGAACAAATAATCAATTATAGATTCCTTTTATTCAGACTAACCAGGAAGCTTTTGGGTTGCTGATTAGCAAGTCAGAGCTTTCTGATATCCCTTTCTGCTCTCTAGAGATTTTTTCATTTGTATAAAAAGAAATTCTGTGAAATGTATTTGTGAAGTGAAACATATTGTTATATGTTGTTTCGTCACTAAGAGGATGCGAGACCTCTCTTGGAACAAAACAGCCTAACAGGAGCTGAATGCTGCATTTTAATTTCCTCATCTAATGGAAGTTGCACTTCTTTTCCAATTAAATGAGTGCATACATTCAGTTTAATTGAATATTTGCTTTTCTTTTCATCTGAATGAATGTTCTTTTACAGCAGGTAGGGGCCACGTGAGCTTGCAGATGATCTGTGTGCTTGCACACCGTGCGCCAATGCTCGCAAAAGGACCTGGAGCAAGTCTTTTCATTTCATTTATTAGGGAACTTCCCTGAGTGGCACTGGCAGGTTCCCTCCAATGACAAAGGCACTGGGACAGTGCAAACTGTAACCCGTTTTAAAACGTATTTGGTCTGTCTAATGTCTAGCATCAAATTATAAACCAAGTCCTTCTCACCTCATAACTTCTTTGAGTTGATTGTTTCTCCGTATCTTTTAATCCTGGAGCGGCAGATCGATTTAGCGCAGGCTGCATCTGTTTTCTCTTGTTACCTGATAACTTCTTAATGAGTACTAACAGCTTATGTGAGAGCAAGGTCATTAGCTCTAATGGATGGAGGGGACAGCCGATATGGCATGGGAAAGGTTAAAGATTACCAGGGAAGTTTTTGCAAACGTACACATAGCACAAGGAAGTGAGTGCCGTAATGGTTTTGCACTGATATTTCTCAGCTAATGGCCTCGGCCACATCTCTGTACACCTATTTCTTCTCCAGAGTCCTGCAGTCACAGTCTGCTCAAGCACAGAGCCGTAATTCCTTTTGCTAGATAAGCATGTTATTTTTTTTTTTTTTTCTATGAATTTATACTTGGCACTTTGTCATCCGATTTCTCCAACCATAATATTAAAGAAAATTTCCAAAATAAGCCAGTTAAAAGTCTTCCTTCTTTTAATTTTCTTATTATGAAAACTTCTGATTTATCTTTCTTGCTGTAGGAGCTGCCAGTGCTTTTTATTTCATTTTTGTACAACAATATTGGTCAGGAACTGCCTTCTTCATTATTTTTATACAAGTATTGGTCAGAAACTGCTTTCTTCATTATTTTTATACAAGTATTGGACAGAAACTGCCTTCTTTATTATGTTTGTACAAAAAATATTGGTCAGAAACTGCCTTCTTAATTATTTTTATACAAAAACTATTAGTCAGTAACTGCCTTCTTCACTATTTTTATAGAAGTATTGGACAGAAACTGCCTTCTTTATTATTTTTATACAAAAAGTATTGTTCAGAAACTGCCCTCTATTATTTTTATACAAAAACTATTGGACAGCAACTGCCTTCACTATTTTTGTACAAGTATTTTTCAGACACTGCCTCCTTCATTATTTTTATACAATAAGTGTTGGTCAGAAACTGACAGTTCTGTGAGGACAGCGTCCATTGAAACGTGTTCTGGTGCTGGTATTGGATCTGGTTTAGGTCTGTTGCTTGGGTCTCGTTATCTGCTTTTAGTTTCTCAGTCATCTAAATTCACCACCATTAAATTTTTGTTGCAGCTCTCACTTGTTGTATCTGAGTATATAAAGAAAGAGTAAGAAAGGAATGGCAGGATATTACTAAAGACTTTAAACCCCAAAGACATTCCTATGATAAAGGCATGGCTCGATTTTAAGTGGTAGTATCTCCATTAGCATTAATGGGGTAAGTACATCAGCTGAGGCATCTCAGAGGTTAATCAGGCTTCCTGCTGGATGGTGCCATCAATACCGTGTGGCGCCTAATTCTGTTGGCCCTTCAGAGGTTTTCCTGACAACACACTAACAGACTTTGTGTAAGTCATTTCCTATGAATTATTAAAACAAACGTTTGGCTGCTAATTGATGAACACTAATGTGTTTTCTAATCACTGCAGTTTGAGATTTTAGCACTAAACAAAGCAGTTGCAATTGATTTGTGGCTGCGTCTTGGTTTCAGCTTGTGATCCGTACAGGGTTTGGTTTTTTTTTTTCTGTTTCAATTTAGCAGGCAGCTTAGCTTGTCTTTTTAGTTAAGAATTGGCTTGTTATAGTGTCATTCCATTTGGATCTCTTTTGCTATTTCTTATTTATATTGCATAATAAATCTGTTCAGTTCTTCAGAGGCGAAGGAGGCACAGTCCTTGACTCAAGGAGAAGAGATCTCAAGTTCTGGTTCGGGTTGTGTTTCTTTAAATCTGTATCTCTGCCTCTCTCTGTGCTCTCTCCCTCTTTCTCTGCATAAAATAAAAACAACATAAAAACAATCTTCATCCTCTTTAGATGATAAAAGCTGGGGCAATTAATCTGTTTCCAGAGCCACGTCTGGAGAACATGCAGGCTATGGGAAGTCACGTCGCGAGTGTCTGCAGAATTGTCCTCTCTGCTACCTTTACTTCTGATGGCTTTTGAGTCCCATCATCAGTGTTAATTCTGCAAAAGGCAGAATTGCTGAGGAACAGCGAATGTGGTTGCTGTGTCTATCAGAAGCCAAACTCCCTGTCTCTTGCAGCTGTGCAGAAGACACAACTTCAGCATTAGCCATTAGGGGTTAGAAGCATTTCCCTGTGTAACGCTGCCCTCCACGCACACCCATCTTGGCTTCAGCATTTGATTCTTCTTAACTGGCCATGGAAATAAGTAAATAACAAAGTTAAAGAAAGAAACTGTAGCACTTAAACAACATTCAAGTATTTCTTCTTTCCAAAATATTTCGAAAGTATTTAATTCCAAAATAAAAATGAATATTTCAAATTGGAAGGATGCTAATTTGTGTTTTCACAGATTTCTGTTGTGTTCAGCCTTTAGCAGCTTATTTATTGCTTGCAAAAACCATGAGTTCTGTGCTTCTCTTGTGCACAGTCTAGTTAAATTAATTAATTCCAAAATAAAGATGAATATTTTTTATTGGAAGGATGTTAATTTGTTGTTTTGTACGTATTTCTGTTCCATTCAGCCTTTAGCAGCTTAATTATTGCTTACAAAAACATGGGTTTTGTGCTTCTCTTGTGCACAATCTAATTAAATGAATTAATTTCAAAATAAAGGTGAATATTTCAAATTGGAAGGATGCTAATATGTTTTTTATACATATTGCTGTTCCCTTCAGCCTTCAGCAGCATATGTATCACTTACAAAACATCTGGTTTGTGTGCCACTTGTGTGCACAATATAGTTACATTACTTAATTCCAAACTAAAGATGAATACTTCAAACTGTAAGGCTGCTAATGTACTTCTTTATACATATCTCTGTTCCATTCAGCCTTTAGCAGCTTATGTATCATGTATAAAAACATCTGGTTTGTGTGCTTCTCCTGTGCACAATCAAGTTAAATTAATTCACTCCACAATAAAGACGAATAATTTCCAACTGAAAAGATGTATGTGAGTTGTGTTGAGGAAAAAAAGAAATGAAGATAGAGCCACAAACCAGCCCTAAATATTATTTATTGGTTCTTTTTATAGACAATAAAGACTGGACTTACGATGGTTGGGAAAGTAGTTACCCAGCTGACAGGGACGCTGCCTTCAGGAGCAACCGAAGAAGAAATTTTAGCTCACAGCAACCTTCGCCGAAGTCCTTTGGTGCCTGGAATCATCACTATCATTGATACAGAGACAGTTGCAGAGGGACAGGTAATGCAGTTTGCACAGAAACAGAATGTTCATTCCTTTTCACCAAAAAAAAAAAAAAAGGAGGGGGGGGGAAAATTCCCCCCCCCCAAACCCGCTGAGGAAAATGCATTTGTGTGCTTTTGAAAATGAAAAATAGCAGAGATTTTTGCCAGGGCCGAAACTTTTACAGACGCACACAGCTGTGATCGAGTCCTGTTGGGGACTGAAATTAAGCCAAAATATATATTGTCCTTAGAACATATTTATGTGACACTTTGACAACATCAAGTGCGAAGTGTCACATTTTGTCTCCCTGGCACTTGTTCCTAATTGACAGTGATTTATGCTGATCAGTCGAAGTGTATATGTAGGCTGATTATATTTATTAATATATAACGTGGCTGGAAAATGCGATTGTCTGGAAGTGCTGGGAATTGTTGAATTCCAGTTGAAAGGGGGGGGGACGATGAGTGAGGCTGCCTATTAAGTATCAAAGCTTACTTTTACATCCATTTCCAAACTGAAACGTAGTCAGGCATGACGCAGTTTGGAGGCATATTTACTGTTTCGTGCAGTGCAGCGTGTCAGACAAAAGCATCTGCTGAAAAATCCCTACCATGCTTACACAGACTTTAAAGCTGGAGTGCTGCAGTGTCTTTGGGACAGAAAACAGCCACCTCTTTTTGTTTGCTTGTAGCCAGCATTTCATCTTCAGGTGTCTGGCCCTGGAATCAGTGTTTATGCAGGACTCCCATATGCCTCAGTAGTCTGCAATCACGTTGTAAAATAATTTTTTTCTTCATGATGTTCACATTTATTGCATTTAAAAAAGAAAAAATTAAAAACCCAAACATTTTTTTTAATAGAGATATTTTTTTCATGATGTTCACAGTTATTGCATTTAAAAAAGAGAAAACAAAAAAAACCCCCAAATTTTCTTTTATAGATTTTTAGATGTTCACATTTATTGCATTTAAAAAAGAGAAAACAAAAAAACCCCAAAAATTTCTTTTGTAGATTTTTAGATGTTCACATTTATTGCACTTAAAAAAGAGAAAACAAAAAAACTCAATTTCTTTTATAGGTTTCTATTTTTCATGATGTTCACATTTATTGCATTTAAAAAAAGAGAAAAGAAAAAAAAATCTCTTTTATAGTTTTTTATTTTTCATGATGTTCACGTTTATTGCATTTAAAAAAAAAAAAAAAAAGAAAAGAAAAATTCCCAAACCATTTCTTTTTTTCTCTGTTTTACACCATTATGATGCTTCTTGCAGGTAAGTTTGTGTAAGGTATTAATAGCAAACCAAAAATCAAATTTTGCCTTATCTGAGAGGAAAATAAAATGTATTACTTAAAAACAAGCAAACCAAACTGTTTGAGCTGTGGTTGTTCCTGAGAATCAGTTTTGGAAGTACTTAGTCAAGCAGTGTTATATTGAAAACAAAAAAACCCAAACCATTTCTTTTTCCCTTTATTTCACACCATTATGATGCTGCTTGCAGGTAAGTTGGAGTAAGGTATTAATGACAAACCAAAAATCACATTATTTCTTACCCAAGAGGAAAATAAAATGTATTACTTGAAAACAAGCAAACCAAACTGTTTGAGCTGTGGTTGTTCTTGAGAATCAGTTTTGGAAGTACATAGTGAAGCAGTGTTACATTGAAAGAGGGTTGCTTGTATAATGTTACAGCCTTTTCTTCTCAAGTTGAAAGAAAAAGGAGAATACAGAATGGGAAAAAAAAAAAAAATATATATATATTTACATAACAGTTTACAGAGTCTGGGCTTGAAAATAGGTCTCTTGACCTTTGAGATTTGGTTTTGTGTTGGGGGGTGGAGGGGCAAAAAGTCTTTTGGTTCCATAGTGCTGAAAAGAAGGAAGGAGAAGGGATGAAAGAGAAAGAGAAGGGAGGAAAGAGAAAGGAGGCAAATTTTGCCTGATAAATTTCTCATGGAGCCTTGTTTAATGCCGTTGTTATTTCTGGTGGTCGTTTTCTGTGATTTGATTCTTCTGCACAGGCTTAAGTGTGGAGAAGAATAAAAAAAAGATATCTCGTAGGTTTTAAATTCTTGTGCTGTATGATTTAGAGGTTTTATGAACTTGTCCTCTGACCTTAACAATTTTAGGGAGCTATCAAGCCTAAAGGGTACTATGGAAAAGTAGTTGTAAAAATGATAACGCTTGGCTTGTCCAAATACTGCTGCTGGAACATAAATAAGCCGTCAGTTCTACTGAAATAGTTTTGGTCTTGAATCTCTAGGGAAGGAGGCTCTGAGTTAGATATCCTAATTGTACCTCTCACATTTGTATTTTTGTGATTTAAAGTTTGAAAATGCTGTTAAATAATTAATTTTCCATGCTGAGCCTTGCTTTTGGAATTCACTTTATCTTTTTTCTCCCCAGGAAAAAGAAGAGAATCTTTCTCTTGCCTTGTTAGATTTTTGGGGTGCAGAAGCCTTTTTAGCAGTATTTTCTTCCTGAAACCTGCATCTAGCAAAGAGAAAGTTGATTAAAAATAAATCCACTCTGTAAATGGTCTGAATCAAGCCTGTCATTCAGCACTGCCTCGGTAAAGAAACTTCTGATGTGAGGAGTGTTGTGTGGGCTTTCAGTCCCCACTGAGCTCTTGTCCATCACTCCAGCTCTTATTTCCACTGCCAGGTGGAAATGTAAGTTTTTGTGCACGTGGCCTCATTTGAACGTGGCAGACTCTGATTCTGGCAATTGGTTGAGTTGCCTTGTCCCAAGGAGCCTGGCAGAGATCCTGAGCTTGTGTGCTGGCAGAGGCAGACAAGGCTGCAAGAAATGACATGCTAGTTTGGGTGGCACGTACAGGGACTAGCTGGGAAGTCCTGGCTGGTTTTCAGAGCATAATTGAGTGAAGCTTCAGTTCAGGAAAGTGTTTCAGCAAGTGTGACCTTTAAGGGATGCAAGGAATCTCACTGAGCTGGATGTGATTGCTCAGAACCTCAGCAGAATCTGGTGAGGAAGTGTCATGCTGATTTGGAAGCTGCATGACTGAGCTGCATTGATTCTTCCTCCTTGTATTAGTTTCTGGAATTATTTTACTCTTCTGTGGCAAATTGGTTTGCTGATAGTAGTCGTTCAGGCTGTGTTATTAGGGACTCTGGTTGGAACAGAAGAGGGCTTGAGGTGGTTGATGAATGCAGAGTGCAGCTTCTGTCTGTTATCAAGACAGCAGTTGCCATGCCGCAGCGTAGTGAATGCCTCGCTCAGTCTCTGCGTTCTTGACACTGTGTGGCAGTGATTTTCTAAAGCTATTAGTATATAATCCCAGTTTTCAGGGTCCAGGTGGGAAATAGGAGATCTGTGTGGGTACAAGGAAATACTTAGTGGCATTCCTGCTTCCTCCTCTGGTGAAGATGCCTAGCTTGGAGTATTTCCTTCCTGCTCTGTGGGGATGCTGCTGAGTGGCTTTGCCCGTTAGAGGCATCACTCTTCCTAAACTGACTGGGAAACCACAAGAATGAGTGATGCCTACCAAGTGTTTGCTGGGCTGAATGAACCCTAAGAAAGCCTTGCAAAGCCTTGCATCCCTTTCCTCAGTCCAGCAGCTATGTGAATATATTTGTGTGTTTCCAGAGGTGCCTGGTTTTCAGGTGTGGTCGACCCTCATTATGAAGGAAGCAGAAAGGAATTATTTTCTTACCATAAGCAGGCTGCTAATGTACAAGGAATGCCTCATCTCCTCTAGGTCAGTAATAGAGATCTCTTTCTACCTGCACAGCCTAAGAATTTGGGTGTTGTGATGAAAACAATTTCCAAGTAACAAAAGAAATCTTTAGAGGTAACATACGAGTAAAAAAAAAAAAAACAATAATTAAGAAATCTGGCTTAGAAACAGAAAGAAGACAATGAATCTAAGGCAAGCAAACATGAGCTTTTGAAGGAGCTATAGTCACTTTTTTTTCAGTAGGAAAAGAGTTTTGTTTTGTTCTGTTTGGCTTTTTTTTTTTTAATATAAAGATAGGTGGAAAGGTTTGCAAAGTAGTGATGTGATAGTCCCTTTACTTTGAGTGTAGCAGCCCAGGTTCTAAAGGTGCAATGAGTGCATGTGTATGAACATACAGGACTTATTTACCAGGAGGGTGATTAAGGAACATGTTTTAGACAGAAGCCAGAAGGACTGACTACAGCTTTTAAGTTGTCACTGGTTTTTATTTTTTTTTTTAGTCTATTTCAAAGCTATCCAATAAAAAGAAGACAAGGTAGAACTCAGTGCATTTCATGAAGTGTACTCTGCTACCAGGGCAGAGCTTGAAATGCCAACTTACCACTGAAAAAATATACAATTAAAACCCAAGGAAATATTCAGATTTGATTTGGTGAGATGACATTAGAAGGGAAAATATTTTTCATGAGCCTGATGGATGTAGATACTGTAATGAAACCTGGTCCCCAGCAGTTGTTTATGTGACAGCTCCTGCCTTCAAAAGTGGAGGTGCTCGGGGAAAATGTGAATTATGAAGTAATTAACTAAACGCAGAGGAATGTGAAATTATTGAGGTTGGCTGTCAGGATGTATTTGTAAAAGGAGTAAAAATAATTATCGAGGTGCCCGAGCAACTTTGTGGTAAACCCAAATATGTTAACGAGGTTGTGTGCTTGTTTAAACTGCCTTCTCATGAAGTGTCAGCAAACTTTTCAGCTCGGCGTAGCCACTATTTATTTGAATCTGTTAATTAGTTGAAATGGATAAAACTAAGGCTGGACAGATGTCCTCTTTTGCAGTAATTGGAATTAAATGCGTAAGCCTTTTAGTGGCTCGAGTTTTAAAGAGGGAAGGGGGGGAAAAAATTATTTTCTTTTGACCTTTGTTTCTGTATTCTTAATTAATTCGTCAACCAGGCCACCCACGTGTAGTCTGCAGTAATGACCTTGCTCAGAAGTCCTCAGTTTTGGGGCCTGAATGTAAATCTGTTCAAGATCTAACATTCGGTTGACATGAGAAATATGTGACCATTGAAAAGACAAAACTGGATCCTCAGTGCTCTTGATAGAGGAATGTGATTGATGAGAGAGATCCTCCTGTTGCTTTCACAGCTCATCCAAAACACATGAAAATATTGCAGGAAATGGCTGAAAAAAGAGAAAAATAAAGATAACATGTTGATCTTTTTAGCTTTTAATATGTGTTTGGTGCTGCTTTTTTTTTTTTTTTTTTTTTTCCCCCCGCTGTTCCCTATTAACTTTTTATTGCATTGAAGAGGAATTTTCAGAAAACAAAACACCCACCCTGCAGATTGCTGCAGTTTCAAAAGTTCGTTTTCACTTGGTAAGAAGCTGATTGAAAACGGAACAAAATAAAGATGTTTATGGAGAGCAAAAATTGTTGTGGAGCTTTGGTCTAAAGCAAAAAAGATCCTAAAAAAGTTTAAAAAAAAAATCCAAGCTTATTCAGTAATAAAACTTTAACTGCGTAGATCATTCTCCTGGTCATTAACACCAGTGCTTTTA
>VWZI01004541.1:1245427-1267127 GCA_013396835.1 Psilopogon haemacephalus | reverse complement strand
TTATACATTATATATAGTATCATATCTGCTTATATATTATATATATAGTACTGTATCTGTTTGCATATTTTATATATATAGTGTCATATCTACTTACATATATGGTGCCATGCCTATTTATCTATTACATATATGGTATATATATTTATTATATTTTTAATATATTTCCATACTTTATATATTTATCTACTTACATATTTTATGTATTTCTATCCTTCTACAAGAAACCCCACCAGATACAAACCATTTTCAGAGTACTGCTGTCGTTAGAGTATCCCAGAAGTATCCTGTCTGCTCCTTAATGTAAATCCACAGGAGCTCATTGTATAAACTCTGGATGAAGGTACCCTGGATTAAATTCTGGAAGTTGACAAAAGGAAGGAATACACCATAGGGGGTTACTTCAATTACGCTGTTTACAGAAAAGCCTCCAAGCTTTGAACGTGTTGATGATAGTCTGCCAGGAACTGTAAGTGTATGCAGGGTCTGAAATGAGGAGAGGAAATGGAGAGAGGGAAGGGAAAGGATTAAATGTTACCAATTAGAATCAGTTGCTCAATGGTAAACTGGATTAGTCTAAACTGGAGAGTGTCTAGACTGGAGACTGAAGGAACCATACAAATACCCTCGTTTTTCATTATGCTGTGTTATTAGACTCTGTGATTTAGAAAGGAGGAAAAAACCTCACCAATTCTGATGTCAGCCGTAGTCTATTAAAACTAATTCACTTTGTTCCCTCTTCCATGGCAGACAGAGAGATGATTGCTGTTGGTAAAGGCAGTAAATACAGCGAGCTGCAGAGAGCTCTGGCATGGTCTGCTATGGAAATGTCTCTGCACGGCTTCATGCAAATGGTTTGCTTTATTGCTGCTCCTTTTAATATTAATCCAAAGGAGTCACTGCTTGACTTTCATCTCTGTTCCTGGGACATGAGCAAAGCTCTGGATGCGAATACTCCGAGCTGAGATGGTGCTGAGGATGAAGACTGCAGTGGGATTTGGGAGGCATTAGGACTGCCACTCTTTTTTTTTTTTGTTGTTTTGTTTTTGGTTGTTGGTTTTAGTTTATGTGTTTGGGTTTTGGGTTTGTGATTTTTTTTTTGTTTGGTTGTTTGTTTTTGCTTTTGCTTTGTTTACTTCTTTGCTTTCTGGTTTATTTGATTCATTTTGGGTTTTTTGTGTTGCTTCTTTTGAAGGGTTTTAGTTTGCTTTTTTGTTTTGTCAGACATTTCAGTATAAAGCTCTAAGGGTATCTATCATTTGGAAGCTGGGTTTCCACACATTTATATGAAATTATCAGTGAGACCTATTTTTGTTTTTTAATGAAAATGTGGGGCCTCTAAGCATAAAGCAAACCAAGTGTTTGTTTTTGGGGAGCTGCTAACTGGCATTTCTTACCTTTCCACACACCAAACCTGAAAACTGAGATGAGGAGGATGTTACCTATTTGAAAAACACACCAATCTGCAAAATCTGATCATCTGTATTTTCCTGTATCCTCGAGAAATATATTCTGAAAGAATTGATGAATTCTGCCTTTCTTACTAATCCTCATTTTTAATCATTTGATTAGTATTTTTGTATCTCAAAGTTTGAGAGGATGTGGGCTCTTTTTCCCTCTTCTGTGTCGATTTATTTCAAGTATATTGTTCCTGATTCTCTATTTATAATTCTTTGCATTCTGGAAAGGGATTTTAATAGTTGTAAAAATCATATTAAACCCCCACCCACCAATACTTTCGTATTTAAAAGTTTGGGAAGGTGTCCCTAAGCTTTGTGTTTCATTCCTCTGCCTCTCTAGTTCTTCATGTGATTATTGCAATGCATTTCTAAATAGTTTCTAAATGCAGAGTTTGCAAAACATTCATCTTTTGGTCACTGGATGCAATGAAATGAGCTCTGGACAGTCACACCTACAAACATGGATCATGCATCCACCAAATAAAATAAACTTAGCTCCTGTTCCTCATGTGTATGAGGAAGGTGGTGGAAAATTCAGACGAATGCTGCCCCCTGTTCTAATGAGAAACCGCTGGCAAATAGTTAACCATTGTTTGCAGACCACATCTCAAAGGGAAAGTTAAAAACACAGTAAAATTTACATGCAAAATGAACTCAAACAGCAAATGCTGCTCGGGCGAGTAGCTGGCGGTGCAGGCTGTGGTGTATGGCTGCTATTCATAGACGTGAAATTAAAGGATGCAGTTAAACGCCGCTGCGAACTGGCCAGTCCAACAGCTGCACTTAGTTTGTTTTTCAATTTCTCATTGCCTTTCTTGTTTATTAGCTGTGACTCTGAGGTCAGAATTAAAACAAATATTTTAATGGCAGCATTTATGATGTTGGCAAGGGAGCTGCGCAGCTTAGTCGCACGAGTTGGACGGGGACTCGCGCTGGGTGGTGAGAGGTAGGTCCCTTCAGTCACGCCTGGTGAGACTTCCCAAAGTGCAACACAGCTGATAAGCATCCTGCAGTCTGCTGCTTAGTTCTTTCAGCAAACTGGACATGCTTAAAGGGTCTTCATTTGAGGAGGCAAGGAGGGAGGATCCATTTATAGCTTTTTAAAGTGGTGATACTAAACGGAATCCTTCTCTCCATCATGACAGATCCAAGGTAGAAAAGCCTTTATGAACTGTGATAATTAAAACCAACTCCTGTGTAAATTATACACATTCATTCATGCTGTAGAAACTGTTCCCCATGTTTTTAGGAGTTGTTTTAGAGCCTGTGGGGCTGTAGTTTTGTTTTAATAAATTGACTTTACTCCACCACATTTAAAAGCAGCTTTAGAGACATTTTATTTGTGCCAAAGCTGAATATTAGTTGCTAAACACATTGTTGCCCGCACTTGTGCAGGTCCTGGACAGCCACAGATAATGCCAGAAAAATAGAATCCATAAGGAAGCAAATCAGATCAGCATTGCAGAAATCAGTTGCAGACAGATAGGCTTTTACCTTCTTATTTACCACTTCTATTAGCCAATTTCATGATAAACTGTCAGGTTTGACCAGTAAAAATGGTGAATGATTTGGGTTTTGAAGTGACAAATACCAAGGGTTTAATAGAGATGACATAGGGATGGAAGTTACAGAGATTCTCTTCAACTTCCTCTTAATGCTGAGACTTTAAATGATGCTGAACTGTTAAATGTGACAGGAAACAGTTGGTTCAGCCTTGGAATCTAGACCAGCTGCTCATCGTGCTGCAGCAAATGTTATCAGCAAGCCTGCAAATAACCAACCCCCCTGCTTTTTAATCCTCTCTCTACCTTTTTTTTTTTTTTTTAAAGGCAAGAAATACATCAGTATCTTTTGTCTACAAAACCTGGCTCGGGGTAGGGCAGAATTTGTGAGATTAGCTGAAAAAAGGAACTTAGTTGTGAGTGTTTGGAGCCAGTGTTGTGTCCGCCACGTGCATTCTGTTTATTTGATATGGTTTAGAGTAATAAAATTGGGATTTTCTAGGATTTACAGAAATATGAAGCACAGGGATGAATATTCTTTTTTTTAGGGGAGCTTGACTTATTGATTGGATGAGATTTGACACAACAAATAAGTCTGTGCTTTACCCAAGGGCTGTCTTTTCCTAGCCATAGCGAAAGAGAGAAGTTGAGTTGCCTGTTGAGACATAAATCACAATTTGGACTTTTGATGATTTCTGTCAAAACAGGGAAGATTCTGATACAAGTTTTCAGGTGGAAGTAATAGATTTTGTGATTGTAAAACTTCTGGCTGTTGCCCAAGGAAGTGCTTTCTAGTTAAGAATTTTTTTTTGTCGTTGACACCCAGCAGTTCTCCCAATACTTAAGCTTTTAACTAACAAATGTGTGACCAACCTTAGCTGATTTATTTTCCTCTTTTTCCTTTTCACATTCCCCTTTTTGCCTTCTCTCCCTCTCGCCTCTTTTCTGTTTTTCATGCCTTGGTTTTATAATGACTTGATGTTATAATTTCAATGTATTTGTCACGTTCTTGACTTTATAATGAATTGTAGGTACAAACTGTACTGTATTGATCGTTGCACGGGTTGATTGTGTCTTTTGGCAAGCTCCTTGGATGATGCACAGATGCTGGCTGTGGTTTATAGGTTAAGTTTTCGATGGTTGGTGACAGTTTTAATGAACACTTTAAAGTCATATTCATTTTATTGTCTCTAACATAATTTCATTCTGTGCAATTCACTGGTTAATGGATACTATGTCCATTTATCCAGTGCCTGGGTCAATAAGTTTCTTTCTCCTCTCCCTGTGGAGAGTGGAGAGGAAGAAGGGCCAGGTCCTCTGTAGCCTTGCAGAGGAAGGGTTGTTTTGTATCACTTCCTCTCCTTGACACACACCTTCTGGGGTCACAGGTGTAACAGCAGCCCCAAAAATGAAGGATGCTGCAGGAGTGAGTGTGTGCTGCGTGTGTGTGCTGCCTACTTACAGCCAGCACCAGTGGTTTTTAAATTTTATTTTTTTTAAACACAATTCCATCTTCATAAGACAAAAAAGATTTTACAACCTCCCAGTATTTTACACCAGGAGAATTCCCTGTGAAGCTGGGATAGAAATGCCATTTGCTGCCTGTTGCAGTTTCTGTCTGCGCTCAGTGGCATAAGCTGTCTCAGTCAGGCTTGTGGTGGAGTCAGTGGTGGTGAGGCAAGAAGAGAATGTGCTGTAGGAAACAGGGAGATCTCCAGGATTTCTGGCTGCTGGATTCATGCTGCAGTTCTCTAAGTGGGTGTTAGGGTGAATAACCTCAGTGTCTGAAGTAAAGTCCCTCGCCTCCAGCTGAACTCTGGGAGCATTTTTCCAGGCAGTAGGCTGTGTTTCTGCCAGGTTGCTGAGATATTTACTCCTCAGCCCTTATAGACATTTGAGACAGTTCATTTTTGTTCCTAAAGCTGGCACCGTTCCTTACGAGCATTCAGGGAGATGCCAGCTCTCCTCTGTGGCAGCTATTCACATGGCTCAAATTCCCTGGATTTTGTGTGTGCTCCCTGGATTTTGTGTATCCTGTGCTCTTGGATTGGGGTAGTCTCCACACAAGGAAAGAATAGTTTGGCTTATCTTCAGACAGAGAACTGAGCTGTCCTTTGCTGATACTATACTGTAAACCAGACCTTCCCAGGACCAATACACTTAACTCTTGTAGCCTTTACAGGGAAACTCCACACTGATTATTGTAATGCAATTTGGTCACAAGGTCTTAGGGATAGGTGTGTGTAAGTGGAACCTGGAAACACACAGATGTGTCCTTTTCCTGATTCAGTAAAACACAGAGAAATCAGCCCAAACTTTTTGAGGCGCCCACTAATTCTGAGAGTCTTGATAGTCAAATATTGAGCTTGATTTTGGAGGATGCAGGGACATCTCTCGCTCTTCTGCCCATCTGCAGTGTGAACTGCACTGCTCTTCCTCTGTAGTCCCATGTTCTGAAGAAGCCTTAAGTTCTGTAGAGTAATGCAGTGAAGAATTTGGAAGGTTATGCTGAGCTACTGAGTGAAGGAGGTTAGGACATTGCACGTAGGTCTTGATTCTACTTTTTCAGCAGTGATAACTGGCAGTGCAGAATCTGAGGTGGTGGCAGCCTCATGCTCTCCATACAGGGTTTCTTGGCCTGCCAAGGTTTCAGAGAAGATAGCCCAGCTGCTATGGGCACTGTGGTTAGAGCAGGCTGCATTCAGATCCTTGTCCCTTCTCCTTTCTCTCTCTGTGGTGTGTTTGGCACAGCCTTTGACATGAATTCCTTCCAAAAGTCATAGTTGCATAGTAACTGTAATAGTAGAGGCCAGTAACTTATTACAGGACTGCTGGACCTCCCTGTATCTTCAGCTGTCTGATTTGCTGTGGAGCTGAGACTAGCTGGTTTGGGCTTGGGCTATAGAATGGAAGCCCACTGATGAGCAGCAGGGCTGTCATTTCTTTGCTCTTACTCCTTGGCACTGGGGGCACACATACAAATGTGTCTATTGCTTGTATTGGTTTCAGGCATTGGGTTAAGGACAGAAGTTTGCACATCTCTTTGAAGTGTGCTTAAATCTTGTTACTGTAAGGTTTGTGCCTCCTTTCTCAGCTAGGCTGGGGAGGGAAGGCTTCACTGCCAAGAAAATGTAGTAGGTGGCTGTGGGTAGCCAGGAAAGATGAGAATTATCCTGTATTCAGATTTTTTTTTGAGGTTGTGCTTCTGCTGCCAATTTGTTATGGCAAATAACTCGACTTCACAGCCTCTGAAAAGGACATTTTGTTACAAAAGCTTAGTGGTGGTCCTCTCCTGGGACAGCATTTTTCAATAAAAGCTTTTCTCTACACCTCTTAAATGTAGCCCTAGAAGTGTTTGCCAGCTGTAGGATGCTGTTGGGGGCTTCTTACCATTTTAGAGGGAGCATTTTCCAATACAAGCCCTTAAAACCAAACTGAAATGGCAATAATTATGTACAAGGTTACCGTAGGGTTAGCTAAGTACACCTTCAGTGTGGCAGTAGCACCAGCTTTGAAATTGGGATGGGGAGGAACTTTCTAACACTTATATCTGTTGAGTTGAGAAGTGTAAATGGATGCAGCTACTTTGCAAGTTCAGAATGGGACCAAGATAGCTCCAAGGCAGGAGAGGTACAGGATGTAAGGCTTGATCCTTATGGAGTTAAGGGGAAGGTGGTAAGAATGATTGCAAAGAAATAGGTTTAGGGAGGAAGAAAGGAGTTCTCAGTGAACAGGAGTGGGGGACTTTTCAAGCTGTGGCTGTTGACTGGATGAATGGTGGCATAATTCCAGCAGTGCAAGGGAGAGGAGCTAGGAGAGAAGTTTGCAAACAGCATAGAAAATAAAGAGCAGGAGTCAAAGCTATTGGTGTGACTTCAATCTAGGCTAAAAAGTATGCTGAAAATGAGCTTCAGACTTGGAATATTAGGAACTGAAAGCTAATATCAGGCAAATGGGAGGATTGAGATGCTGCCACACATTGAAGGTCACTCAGGAACTCGGTGCCAGAGATGAATATTACAAAGGATCCCTGATTCCTAATGCATTCCTGAAACCAGTCAGTAACATGCCAAACCCAGCTCACTTTTGTACTGTGATTTTGATGCTAATGAGGTAATTGTAGGGAGAGGAACTTTTCAAATAAGATGCTCAATTAAGAATAGTTTTAAAGGTGCTGCTTTATAAATACCTGTTTTATTTCTGTCTTTTAAATGTGGCAAGTAAGAGATCCGCTTTCCAGAGAGGAACTGAAATCAGCTACTCAATTAGTAAAGAGCTAAAGAAGGTGCTTTAGAAATACCTAAATACCTGCTGGCTTGGATTTATTTTTTTTTTCTTTTAAATGTAGTAAATGAGTGATCTGCTTTCCTGAAGTGTTACTCCTGCCAGCTTAGCAGCTGAGAGCTGTGAAGTGCAACACATCTAAAATTGTAAATAATTACGCTTCCTTGGCTACAAAAGAGCTTTTCCATCCATTAATAACAAGAAAATGAATGTTGGACCAGCGGTAAAAGAGATTAAACTGTGTACCCCTTTGGATGCCTGACTGCACCTTTAACGGACCTGAAATTCCTCTGATTATTTAAATGTTCTATATTGAAATGTGATGGTGGCCTTGAGTTAATAGTTAAAGAGCTTTAAATTGGAGTGGCTCTGCAGAAGTTTCTTCCCATTGATCAGAGCAAGTGGGCAGAAAAATGCCTGACTGGATCGTCAGGAAGCATTGATAGCACCTCACAGATTAACAGAATATTTTTTATTTCTTTCTGTTTTTCTCCTGCCTGAGGTGTACAAAGTCTTTTACTAAGCATGAAGATTAGTTGAGGTCTGGAAAAGTGAGAAGGTGATTTACTGCAGTGCTGATGTGGCTGCTACCAGAACCTCCTCTGTGCTTGGGGTTTTAAAATCATAGAACATTTTAGGTCGGAAGGGACCTCCTCCTTTAGGTTTAAGGTGAATCTTTATGGGTAGGGTTATAGGTTGGACTTGGTGATCCTGAGAGGCTTTGCCAACCTGCCTGTTGCTGTGATCTCATTTCAACTCCAGCATCACCTAGAAAGGTTGGCTCAGATGATCCCTGGGGACCTTTCCAACCTGGCATTCTGTGACTCTGTGAGAAACCCTCCTGGCATTGTCGAGAGCCAAGTTCCTCGTGGAACTGAAACCCAAGGTGAAATTGTCTGTCTCTCATTTGTATGCATCTAACAAAACGACCATGCAATTAGGTAGGTGTTATAAATAGGATGTGGTGGAGATGCTCAGGCTGCTCAGGTTTCCTCGATTTTATAGCAAGTACCCAAGGGAGATTTGCTGCTCTCTAATTTTGCCTTTTGGGCTAACCAGCTGACGCCTAGTTGAAAAGAGTTATGTTCCTACAAGGCCACAGAAGCCTTTAGTGTTCAGCCTCCGTCTCCTTCGGATTGTGGAGAACTCTGTGTACCATCAGCAACTTCAATCCCACCCTTTAGGCCAACCCTCATCTATCAAAGGCGGGCTGAGAAGGAGCGAGAGGAAGCTCCCAGATAAACATCCAGCAGCGCCTCAGCTCCTAATCACTCAGGGCTTCCGCTTCCAGGCCCTATAATTAGAAGTCCTTCTCTTCCTTGTATTCCCAGTTGACGCAAATGCTTTTTGTGGCTTGGCACCTCGTTTAGGGCGTGGGCTTAGTTTATGGCCAGGCCAGAGTCTGGTTTAGTCTTCTGATACTGCAGAAATAGCTCTTAACCCGCAGTCTACATCTGTAGGAGGGTTTTTCACCCCCCTTTTTTATGCCTAGACCCCTCTCTGTTTTTTGGACGTTTCTATCCTGAAAGGAAGTTTTTGTTTCCCCAACCAGAACGCGTGGAAAGAAAGAAGCTGTAAATTGGGGCAAATGTATCTGTCAGGTAAAACAAAGATTTGCTAATTATTAATCATAGAATGGTTTAGGTTGGAAGGGGCCTCAAAGCTCAGCCAGTTCCAACCCTCCCTGTGCCACAGGCAGGGACACTTCCCACTAGAACAGGTCGCTCAAGGCCTCATCCAACCTGGCCTTGAACATCTCCAGGGAAGGAGCAGCCACAACCTCCCTGGGCAGTGTCCAGTGTCATTAATTTTCCCCCTCCCCCATTTATTCCTTTTAAAGTGCATTTTCATCGTCTCTGTGGATTTGAGAAACCCACACAGTAAAGCAGTGATTATTTGGACCGAGCTGCACCCCTCCCACGAGGGATAAGCAAAATCAGAGTTCTTGCAGCGAGATCCATACCAAATAATATCTGCTTTGCACATAAATATCCACTGGGTTCTGTGTGTGCAAGGCTCTCGATTGATTTCAGATGCTATCTGTTCAGCAGGGATTAATGCCAGTTTGAAAAATAAGCAGGAAATCCTTGAGAATCATTCACTTTTCATCTCTGATTATTCATACATAAGAGTACATCACCAGAGAAAAGATTTTGGACTGAGCTCGTGACAGCTTTACCTCATATTTCCGTCTAAACAACTTTTGGGGAGAACTGTCACAAAGTCTTTCGAAGACCTGAGTTGAAGTTTCCTGCGCCTGAAAGTGAAAGTGAGGTAATGAGCAAGATTCCAGTTCCCCCTGCTCTGCTGGGATTAGGGATTTCTGCTTTGCCTTGCAAGGAGATTGAGAATGGCTGAGCTGCAATAATTGAAAACTGCGACTCTTCAGTGTGAAGTAATGAGAGCAGGAAAAGCCCACAGCAAAGCCCAGGGCCAGCCTGGTCACCCTGCTCTGATTTATTGTTTGGATAGCAGCAGCAAAGGTGAGATTTCAAAATGCTGCTTTGGGAATGCAGGTTCTTTGCACATCTCTGGTATTGAGCTTGGGACCTCTGTGCTGATACAGGTTCTGCAAGTAGATGTTTGCATTTCGAATGCAAATGTGAATATGAACTTTCTGAGGAAGAGTGGCTAGCTCAAGCACAGGGCCTGTTTTCCCTCAGCTGTTGTTTAATAAAATGCATTTATTCCAATAAATGCATTTGATTAGATTATTATTCCTGACAGGCTGCAGGATTTGACATCAGGCAGGCAAAATTGCCAAGTCAGATACCACTCGTCTTTCTATTTTAAAGCCAATTCCTTTCCACCCACAAACGTATTCTCTTTCACCTCCTCCACTCCTTCAAGTTAGCAGAGACAGAAAAAGACAAACCAAAACCCCAAAGGCAACACACATGAATGTGGAACCAAGAGCAATGTGCATCATATGGAACCAATCAGACCCACAGATGGACCAACACATCTCACAGCTTCAGCTGCTCTCATGTGCTGCAGCTCATCAAAAGAACAAGCAGGTGACACCATGTTGTGCTCTATGGATTTGTGTGGCACAGATTCGTGCAACAGTTTGGGTTGGAAGCGATCTTAAAAGATCACCCAGTTCCAACCCCGCTGCCTTGGGCAGAGACAGCTGCCACTAGCTCAGGTTGCTCGAGACCTCATCCAGCCTGGCCTTGAAGGAGCAGCCACAACCTCCCTGGGCAACCTCTGTCAGTGTCTCACCACCCTCACTGCAAAGAACTTCCAGTTTGAATCTCTCTTCTGCTGGTTTAAACCCAGCTGTAAGGTCTCCCCAGCACCCTCTCCTCTCCAGGCTGATCAGCCTCGATTCTCACAGCCAGTTCCCACAGGATTGGGTTCTCCAGCCCTCTGATCATCTTGGTGGCCTCCTCTGGACCTGCTGGACCTGGGGCACCAGACCTGGACACAGTTGTAGTGTGTGGTCCCAAAGTGAGCTCTCTAGCAGTTGCCAGCTTGGGGTGAGCAGAGATTAGAGATTTGGGACAAAAACCTATGTGAGGAGCAGGATGGAATTCTAGCAGGTCTGCATCCTGCAGGGTTTCTGCACCATCCGCAGCCACCTGCGGTTGCAGCCAGTGCTGGAAACGAGATCCTGGTTAGCTAAACAAGCCAGAGACTTGATGGACAAGGCACTATGGTAATTCCTCTGTTTTCACTGGCTCCTGATTGTTACACAGCCCTCTGTCTCCAGCCTCCAGACAGACTCTTGGCTCATTCCAAGGGTGTTTTTTTTTCTGATCATGGTTGTGCTGTGCCATGTGATGGGATACACATGGAGGACACTGTGCTCGGATCTCTGGGTGCACTCAGTTCGTGTTTATAAAACACTTCTAGCACTTTGGGGGAAGAAAAGGAATCTAGCTGTGTTGAGGCTGGCTGGTCACTGTTAAGAGCCTTATGCTGTCATCTCTTCCAGCTTCTCCTTCTCGAAAGGTCTTTCCCATCTGAAATAAAAGGAGAGCTCATAAGGGCCAAAATTCATAGAATGGTTTGAGTTGGAAGAGATCTTAATGATCATCTAGATCATACCCCCTGCCATGTGCAGGGACACCTCTCACCAGCCCAGGTCACTCAAGGCCTCATCCAGTCTGGTCCTGAACCCCTACAGGGAGGTTGTGGAGGACAGAAGCACAGAATGTGATCTTCAGTCAATCACGTTCTGTGCTTCTGTCCTCCACAACCTCCCTGGGCAACCTGTTCCAGTGTCTCCCTGCACCCACTGTAAAGAATGTCTGAATATCCCCTCCTCAAACTTAAAGCTGTTGCCTCTTGTCCTGCGTGTGTGAGGAGAGGCAAGCGTGGACATATAGAAAATAAATCCTAACTGCAGTATCGAATGAGATCTTTTGGAATCTCCTGTAACAGCAGTAGCCCCATTCTAGCACACCAAGCCCCTGCTTGCTTCCAGGTCTCTCTGCTGGAAATGCCATAGATCATCAAGCGCCACACACTTCACTAGGAGGGGAAGTGTATTTGGTGATGCTTCAGAACAGAATTAATGCAAATTGTGTGCACGAGCCCACACTAAAGACTTGGCTGGCTTGCACTCGAGCAACTTTAGCCGTATTTCCTATCAACACAGTCACTACAAATCAAGGAAATTGCCAGTTAAGCCAACATTAACATCCAGACCAACCTCAGCTCACATGCCTTACCGCCCAAACATAATACCCAAGCGTGCTCATGGATTTCTCAGCTCCATAACAAACTCTCTTTTCATTCCTAACACTCAGAATTGGAGTAACAGCAAAAGTATGTCTGCTGGAGGGAATCTTGCTGAGGTCACACTTAAGATCTTGCGTTTGTGTGATCTTGGAGGAAATGGATGTGTGCAGTGTGGGTGGCCTCGCGCGCTGGCCAAGCCCTACCAGCTCAGTGGTCAAGCTGAGGAGGAAACTTTGTAGGTAATTCTGTCTGTAAATACAATTTGGATTTCTCTCCAGTTTTGTGTCTTGCTGCTGGTGGGCCGCATGGGCTTCAAAGGATTTGTTCACCTTCACAAGATCCTGACTTGTCAAGAGAAACTGAGGCATTCGAGCTGTGTTATTCTGGTTGGAGGCTTCAGGATTGTGCTGCTCCTCCCGTGAGCTGAGAGGTGCTCACAAACCTGCTATAGAGAAGGGGACACTGGGGAGTGACACTGGGCTCAGAAGGTCAAGGCTTTGGCTGCTGAAATTGTTCTTCTTTGGGTTTAAAGGATGACCAAGAAGGGAAAACAGTCAGTGTACTGATTAGTGATGCTGTAACAGTGCTTCAGCACAAAAGTTCGTTGACCTTACTAAGAGACTCTTTCTCTGCTGCTCACTACACAGGAGTTGTGTTTTTTTCCCCCATTTTAATTCTAAAATTCCCCAAATGGCTATTCCAGGACTTTTATGGTAACATGTGAGAGTTTTCCACACTTGTGCTGTGTGTGTTTGTTTAGCAGTGGTGAGCAGAAGAGTGAATGATGGAGCCAGAGCTAAGATAATTTTTTCCTCTAAATAGGTGTCATGCAAAATGTGGATCTGTAAGAAGGATGAAATATTTCAGTGGTGCTTTCTGTGGAGAAGCAACACAGCAGAGCAGTGTGGAAGTTCCTGGGTTTGTTTAATAGATGGGCACCTTGAAAACACTTTGATGTAGCTATTAAGCTGCTGAAACCACTCTCTACTTGATGTCAGCTAAATGCCAGAGGCTTGCTTTGGATGCTAGCTTCTTAACATTTTGTTAATTACCAGGCTAATATGGATATTTTATACAGAAAAAATAAATCTGAAGCTGGTTGGCTGCGGTCCCACATTCTGCCATGATGTGATCTGTACAAAAGTGCTTCCTTTTTGGTATGAAAACTCAACCTTTTTTTTTTTTGTGGCAAATTGACTTCAATTACATTTGCAAAGGTTTAAAAACTTGGGCTATGGACTGAGGCAGAGTGGGAGGGGGGAAAAAAAAGTAAAGAGCATATATAAGTTACTGTGATTCTGCTGCTCTGCTAATCGAATCACTTCAGTACATCCATCAGTGACCTGTTTGCAATGAAGTTAGTACCTAATTTAATATTTCACTTGAAAGCTCTCAGCTCTGATTTGCTGCCTTTCAAGCAATAAATCAGAGCGTTTCTCTCATGTACATTTGTAAGAAGGATGCTTCTTCAGGATTGTTTTCAGTATGGGTTGTTTTGGCTGGGTTTTGATAATGTCTCTTTTTCCAACAATTATTATTGTGGAGACATCTTTTTTTTTTTTCTTTTAATACTGGCTTTATCCCAGTGAAGAGCATTTTGAGGTTTCACTCTAGCATTAATCACTTCAGTGCTTCAGACTGGTTACAGAAGTCCTCAGCTTTAGCTAGAGTATTCCCAGATTTTTTTTTTTTTTTCAGCTGGCTGTCATAGATTTGTGTTGTAATACTTAAGTAGTAATGCTGCTAAGATGACTTCAGTTGAAGTTGTCCTGTGCTTTTATGAGGTGAATTCCTTGCACTTCAGTCATTTTCTGTAACTGCTTTGTTTCCAGAATATCAAATATAAGGCAGACTTTTGTGAGCTGCTTCTTTTGCAGTGATTAATCTCCTGTGTTTCTTTTTCTGTTTGCCCAGGGATGTTGCTGGTCACAACTGACACGCTAGGCCACGATTTCCATGTTTTTCAAATCCTGACACATCCTTGGTCATCATCGCAAAGTGCTGTCCATCACTTGTACACTCTTCACAGGGGAGAGACTGAAGCCAAAGTAAGTTAAAACTCTTTGCTGAAGAATTATCCCCAGACACCTTATACATTTTGTGTATGTTGGCACTTTAATGTTTGTTTCAGCACACAAAGAGCCTTTCTTGTGTTGTAGCCACAGAAAGGATAAGAGCACAGCATTTAACCTGGACAATAATAAATTCTTGCCCTTTCCAATGAGGTGCTGTCAGATTTATTCAGATATGACAGTGCCTCCAAAGAGCCCTGATTATTAGCTGTGTTTGTACTTAACCTTTTCTCATGTAACATGTTAAACATTTGTCTCCTGCCTGTGAAGCGACTGTCAGGGTTTGCTTGGCTTTGCTGGTAAAAGCCAAAGGCAGACAATTAAAGAGTTGAAAGGAAGAGTTAATCAAAAGACTCTGATTTTTTTTTTTAATCTTTTTTTTTTTTAATCTGCACTTGCACAAAGTGAGAGCATCTGTTGGAGACTGCAGTGACACAGACTGAGCTGCCTGCTCTGAAAAACCCCACTCTTGGAGCTTGACGACTGAATGAGGCTATTAGCATCGAATGCAAAAGTCTGAAGTTGTATTTTAAACAATGCTCAGTAAAGTGATGTGCTGACAAAGTGGGGGATAAGTGAGAGAGGGGAGCTGTGCTGGAAGCAGTGCAGCGTGCTGTGCTTGAATCCCTCGCCGCGATGCTTTTAGGCAGCGGCAGAGCCTCACCTTTGCAGCACTGAGTAACTGTTGGAAGAACCTGTTTTAAATACATAAATAAAAATGTCACCACAGGGTAAGAAATGAGTATTGCACTTGCTGATGCAATTACACACTGAAAGCACAGACTTGTGACAGTCTGGCAGATGTAAACTAGTGTGACAGAGAGAAGCCTTGGGCGCTGTGATTATGACCCTGACACTGGAAGCTTGGATTATTGTGGTACTGTGATTACTGCTCCCACAGACCTCTTTTTTTTTTTTTTTTTCCCTGGCCTTAGCTCTGTAACAAGCAGAATCTGAAAGCTTTATTTAACATGGTAGTGGTTGATAATGTTTCAATTTGTGTGATTTGAAATTGCTGGTACTTGAAATCCTCTAAAGCTTTGCTGCTACCATTCTGGAAATGTGTAATTTACTATTACAGGCAATGGTTTACCCTAGGTAGAGATAAGCAGTCTGGAAAGTGAGAGGAAATTAGGAATGTGAGCAAATATATAACACTTAGAAGTAATTTTAATAAATCATATAAAAGGCATTGAGATCTGTGTGTGTACAGGTGCTGTCAGCTCTCTCTGTGTGTGCTATAATGTGTTTAACACTTCAGAGTTATTTTTGTTCTAGTTAAACACCAAAAATGGGCAATACCCTGCAATCAATGTTGAAAAGCACAGCACAGGACTCCAGTCACTAAGAACAAAGATGTTCTTCTGTTTTTTTACAGCTGATAAATTTGTTTTTTAAGGCATACAGTGGAAACCAAACATACCATTGGGTTAGAGAAGAAACCTTTCTTGATGCACATTTTGAGGGCTATAGCATTAGCATCTCTGTGAATGCTTTGCATTAAGATTCCCAGAATCAACATAGTAAAGTTTTTTCCCAACTTTGCCACATAGTTTCCATTTGGGATGTGAACAGTATAGCTTTTGGAGTGGCATAAAATAGAGAAAATTCAGTCTGAGGCACATTGGTGGATTTCACAACTCCCTGGGTAATTAGACTGCCCAGCAACAATATTGTGTTGATACCTCTGATCCTCAATATGCACCTAAGCAAAAATATTTCCATAGTATAATGCAGGCTTTAACTTTTTTTTTTTTTTTTTCCTTATGGAATAGCTGTACCTGGAGCTGTTTAGTGAGAAAATTAGTGTGTGGTACTCTTCTTTCCTCCTGTAAATTTTGTGTATCAGTAGCATTAGAGAAGGATTTTGGAGACTGTTCAGTTTAAAATTCCTGCTGCAGATATTCTGAGACACACACACTGGAAGTCTCTGTAGCTCCTTCCTTGGTTCGAAGAGTATTTATGCATTCAGAAACAGACTTTCCCCCCTTTTTAAAATCTCCCCCCCCTGGTTTAAAGCTAACTGAATCGAGGCCAATGGTCTTAAAGGTCACCTTCTGCACTGGAGCTATAAAAAGTTCTAATTTGTGTTGATGGACGTGAGTGATTATCAGTGTCAAAATTTGTTTAGCTAGTGCCCGTTATAAATTGCTAAAACATCATCATTATGCCCTCGTTATATGTGGTCTTTTAATGGCCACACTGAAGTCATCTGCTTCCTATGTGAGATTCTGACCACTAGTGTTTCACCAGCCATTTCCCAAAGGTGTGGGAATCCTTCTCTCAACCTTGTAGATGATTTTTCTTCTCTTGCTTTTTTGATCACTGAATGTCTTTCTTGCCTCTGGTGCTATCAGACGATTTAGTTTGCAGACAAAGAGCTGGAGCTTTGGGGGTGTTTGTAGTGGGTTAAGAGGGACAGGGATCTGCTGGAGAGTCCACAGAGGGCTACGAGAATGATGAGGGGATTGGAGTGGCAGAGTGGCAGAATCCCCTCTCAGCCTGCTGGCCACGGTTCTTAGTGATCCTTCTTTTAGACCTTGTCTGCCCCACCAGTCCACTTGGTGCTGGCTTCCTGATGCTGAGGGAGTTTTAGGTAGGTTTTTAGGATTTAGGAGATTTTAGCAAGGTAGGATTTTCAAGGTTGTGTTCCCCTGGATATGGAGCTGTGGGTAAGTAGTTGTATTGTTCACAGGCAGTCTTCACAGCCTGCGTTTCCTCCCTCCTTCTGCATCCTCTGAACAACGGTGCAGGGTGATGGAGTTTTGAAGTGTTGATATTGCAGATCTGTGTGATTCTTGACTCTGAGCAGCTAAAGGAAATATGAAGCTGAGACTGTGAAGATCACTCAGTTCCTACCGAAGCCAATGGCTTTTTTTGTGTGTCTCAGATGAAGATGGGTTACGATGGGAAGTGGAACTCTGTCTCCTGTGGGAATTGTGAGGACAATGGCCATGAAAGAATGTGGAGTGCTCAGATACTTCATTGCTCCCAAGGTCACAGCATCTGACATTCCTTTGTGCAAACACAGACAGAATTTGCTGTTTCAGCTACATTGCATTGGTATATTATAGTCTTTAAGTGCCACTTTTACTTCAGAATTGTGTTTTTACTAAAGAGAACAAAACCCAGTGTGCATTTGGTGTGCTGTGTTACATCATGAACAAGAAGGACATGGAACTGTTGGAGGAGTCCAGAGGAGGGCCACTAAGATACTTGGAGGGCTGCAACAGCTCTGCTATGAGGACAGGCTGAGAGAGTTGGGACTCTGCAGCCTGGAGAGGAGAAGGCTTTCAGGATACCTTATAGTAGCCTTCCAGTATCTGAAAGGGGCTATAGGAAGGCTAGGAAGAGACTATCGACAAGGTCTTCTAATGACAGGATGAGGAGGAATGGGTTTAAAGTGGCAGAGGGAAGATTGAAACTGGATGTTAGGGAAAAGTTCTTTGCAGTGAGGGTGGTGAGACACTGGCACAGGTTGCCCAGAGAAGCTGTGGTTGCACCCTCCCTGGAGGTGTTGAAGGCCAGGTTGGATGAGGCCTTGAGCAACCTCTTCTAGTGAGAGGCGTCCCTGCCTATGGCAAGGGGTTGAAACTGGATAATCTTTGTGGTCCCTTGCAACCTGAACCATTCTGTGGTTCTATGATTGCAAGTATTTGGTGTATATACCTGAAGCTGTCAGAGAATCCACGTTCCTGTGCTCACATTTTGGTTAAGGTCTCATTTTCTTACCCGACAGCATTGCAAGTCAACGCTCACTGCACTCATATTTTTCTCCAGGAATATTTTGGAAGGTTCTCAATGAAGGTATAGCATGTTCTGAACTGAGGAAGCTCATTTACTTGGAGATGAAAGTTAGGCTGTCACCTGATGATCCTTTCTCTTTGATCTGAAATTGTAAACAGAAAGAAAAATATCCCTGAAAACAGCATTATCTCAGGCCAGGACAAATAAACCTGGCGATAGCATCAGTGGGCTGCTGGCCAGGGTCCTCTGTAATCTTGTGCGCTGTCAGACTTTTGTTACTCTGCCTCTCCAACTGCTGTTGGAGCTGACTGCAGTCAGTGTAGGTAAACAGAGGGGATGATAACAGCATTCCAGCAGAGGCTGCCACGCAACACGTGTGGCTTTATGCTTGCCTAGGGAATGCATGAATGGGTTTGTGACGTGATGTGGTGGAGACTGTTCAAGGCTGTGTCACATACCACGTCCAGGTAGTGAAGCCTTTGGAAGAGTTTACAAACATTTGATGTCAACCTGCACGGTCAATGGAAGTTTCTTCCTCTCCTCTGACATACTTCTGCAGTTGCAATTAATGAAATAGTCTCTGGAAGGGAGACTTTCTGGTTTCTGGGAAAAGAATCTGGGGACAGCCTTGGAATAATAAAGATTGATTTAAGGAAGTTGATCAGTCCTTGATGAAGGCAGACAATAAGAAACTGGCTGCAATTAGGAGTGGCTTAGCTGTCTCGAGGAGCCAGGGCCCTGAACAGAGTGGCATTTGCAATTTCAGTTATTAATAGAGAGCAGCCACTCTGGCTGAGGGACCCTCTCTGAATGTCTCACTGTGCCCAGATCCTGCTGTGGGTTTTAGACGAAACCAAAATCAGTTTTGACAACTCGAGGAGACAGAGTTGGGTCTGTGTGGGTCTGATAAATCTTATTGTGCAGGCCATGATTTTATTATTTTTTCATTTGTGTTTGTTGCTGCATCATTTCCTTAATTTTCTCAACAAAAAAAACCCCCTCAACTACAGAGCAGTTTTCTAATTTATTTTGACCCTTGCCTCCTCAGGACTGCTGCTCTTCCTCGCTGCTTAATGATACTGGCTTTTTATTTCTGCCATCTCCCTGCACAGCATAATTAATACTTAAGTCATGCCCTTCAATCAGTAGTGTCTTTCCTCTGTGGCACTGCACAGTGTGCATGGAACTGGGTTCCTAGTGTGCAAGAAACTGGCTTAAGTTTGCCTTGCAGTGATACTGGGCAGGCTTTCTTGTCACTTCGCTGATGGAGTTTCATTTAATGCACAGGAGTGCCCTCTGCTATGAGGACAGGCTACAAGAGCTGGGGCTCTACAGCCTGGAGAAGAGAAGGCTTTGAGGAGACCTTGCAGTAGCCTTTCAGTATCTGAAAGGGGCTACAGGAAGGCTGGGAAAGGACTACTGACAAGGGCTTGTAATGACAGGACGAGGAGGAATGGGTTTAAACTGACAGAGGGGAAATTGAAACCGAATGTTAGGAAGAAGTTCTTTGCAGTGAGGGTGGTGAGACACTGGCATAGGTTGCCCAGATCAAAAGTGGATTCTTGTAATCACTATGAAAATAAATGGCTTGGTGCCATGAGAGCTTTGTTTGTGTTGCATTCTGCACACACATCAGGAGTGGGTTTGCCAGTGAATGGTCTGGGATGGCCCAGACAAGCTTCTTCTCCTTCCTAGGAAAAGAAGTGATAGCTACATAAGTAAGTGGAAGTTCAGAGATTCATAAAATGCTTTGGGTTGGAAAGGACCTTCAAGATTATCTCATTCCAACCCCCCTGCCATGGGCAGGGACACCTCCCACTAGCCCAGGTTGCTCAAGGACTCATCCAACTTGACCTTGAACACCTCCAGGGAGGAAGCATCCATGACCTCCCTGGGCAACCTATGCCAGTGTCTCATCACCCTCACTGGAAAGAATTTCTTCCTAACCTCCAGTCTAAATCTGCCCTCCTCAAGCTTGTAGTCATTGCCCCATGTCCCATCACTACAAGCCCTTGTAAAAAAGTCCCTTCCTGGCACTCGATTACTGGAAGGCTGCTACAAGCTCTCCCTGGAGCCTTCTTATCTCCAGGCCGAACAGCCCCAACTTCCTCAGCCTGTCCCTATAGGGGATGTACTCCAGCCCTCTGATCATCATGGCTCTCCTCTGGACCTACTCCAGCAGTTTCATGTCCCTCTTCTACTGCATGCAGTACTCCAGGTGGAGTCTCAGGAGAGCAGAGTGGAGGGGGAGAATCACCTCTCTGGTCCTGCTGCTCACAGCACTTCTGCTCCCACAGAAGTATTCGGTATTGCAGTTTAAAATATCTGAAGTTTTCCCAAGCTAAACAAAATCTCAAGTCTGTAATTCCCTTTCCTAGCCCAGACAGAAGAGAGCAGATCAAAATTTGAAATCCAGACCCGAGTATTAAATCTGATGGTGACCTTGAGCTATAAAATAAACTCAGCATCGTGAGAGATCTGCTGCGCTTTGTGCTTCATTAACCTAGCGCTGTAAACACTACGGGCTGGTGATTGATCTCTGGTATCTAAACATTACATCACAATTAACAACAAATCCAGAAATATGTTATAAATACATGAAAGAGCAGTACATTAACCTAAAGGACAGCAATAAATTGCGACGCTGAGCATAAACTTGAAAACCACTAATGGGCCACTGTGCAGCTTGTTTATAGTGCCAGCAGCCGGGGACGCCGCGTGGCGCGCAGCAGAAAATCTGCCATTGGAAGTCCTGAGCTGAGCAAAGAGGAAGGAAGAGAAAAGCTCCTGTCACAGAGGGTTGGAAGGCGTCTCAAGGATCATCCAGTTCCAACCTGCCTGCCATGCAACTAGGTCAGGTTGCCCAGAGCCACATCCAGCCTGGCCTTAAAAAGGCTCTCAGGTAGTGACAGGACTAGGGGGAATGGGGCCAAGCTGGAGGTGGGGAGATTCAAACTGGACATGAGGAGGAAGTTCTGCACCATGACAGTGGTGAAAGCCTGGAATGGGTTGCCCATGGAGGTGGTTGGGGCCACATCCCTGGAAGTGTTTAGGGCCAGGCTGGATGAGGCTGTGGGCAGCCTGATCTAGTGTGAGGTGTCCCTGCTCACGGCAGGGCGATTGGAACTGGCTGATCCTTGTGGTCTCTTCCAACCCTGATTAATTCTATGATTCTCAGCCTGTCCTCATAGTAGAGCAGCTCCGGCCCTCTGATTGTCCTAATAACCCTTCTCTGGACATGTTCCAGCATGTCCAGATCTTTCCTGTACCAGGGGCTCCAGAATTGGACACAGGTGCTCCAGGTGGGTACTTGTTATTAGAAATTAGACCACAGGAGCTTTGGTAGGGCTGCAGTTACATTCCAACATTTCAATGTTTGTACCATCTTGGTGACCTTTCTGTTGTGACTGGGAATGACAATTTGTACCTGGTCTATGGTTTTGATTTTGAGCAGCAGGAATTGTCTCTTTAAACAGCAAACATTTAAATACTTTTGGTGCTGTAGTTTTTCTGTGACTCCACAGCTTTGGGGTTTAATTTTTTTGGCTCTTGTTAATCCCTGGGGGGTCTCTAATACCTTTTTTTTTTTTTTTTTTGAGCAGTCTGTTAAGGTAAAACACTTTGTAGGCAAACTAGGAGCTCCTAAGTGCTTCTGTCAGTGTGACCAGAATCACTGCAAGTGCCAAACCTGTCAGGTTTGGGGGGAGGTTGTGTTGCTGTACCTTTAGCAGATCAATTGGCTGTGTCACCAGAACTGAAAGGAGCAGGTGTGGAGCTCTGGTTTTTAGCTTGTCTATGTAACGTTGATGAAGCATTTTGTGTCCTGACAGTCTGTCAGCCAAATATCTTGTCACAAGTCACAACATTTAAATCCCACCCTCCCCTTTTTTTTTTTTTTTTTTTTTTTTTTTTTTTTTTTTTTTTTTTATTTTTTCTTTCTTTGGGT
>VWZI01004541.1:1219338-1237384 GCA_013396835.1 Psilopogon haemacephalus | reverse complement strand
GCCCTTATTCCTCACCCACCGCCCTTATTCCTCACCTACCGCCCCTGCTCCTCACCCACCGCTCCTGCTCCTCACCCACCGCCCTTATTCCTCACCCACCGCCCCTGCTCCTCATCCTCGTCCTCCCTCCCGTGCTCCTTCCTAGTCCTCCGCTTTTCCTTGCTCGCTCTGCGCCTCTCACCCCCTGCTTCTCCTCGTCTCCTCTCGGCCTCTCCTCGCCAGCTGCAGGATGGAGGTGCAGCGGTGTTTGTTCTGCAGGATGCTGCGAAGTCGCTTTTAAGAGGAATTATTTAATAGAATCCCAGCATGGCAGGGGTTGGAAGGGACTTCTGGAAATCATTTGATCCAACCCCCGAGCTGAAGCAGGGTCCCCTGGAGCAGGTTGTCCAGGTTTGGACAATGTCCTGGTTTTGGAATCTCTCCAGAGAAGGAGACTCCACAGCCTCTCTGGGCTGCCTGCTCTGGTGCTCAGCACCCTGACAGTGAAGAAGTGGGAGACACTGCATTGCGATTGCTCATTGATTCTGTGTTAATAATGACTCTCAGCAGACTCTTCAGTGGTTGTCTTGGCTGTTTCGTGATGGGTGTAAAACACCAAACAGTGATACCAAAACTAGACCCTCCTTCATTAATGCAGGAAGAATTTATGCTGCAGTCACCCACCTGCTTGTGTAAAGCCTCCACATCCACCGGGCTGCCTGCAATGTGCAGTGGCACTGGAAAGTTTCCCTTTAATTTTGAAGGTGATTGGAGAGAGGGAGAAAAAATAATTAATTTACCTGGTGGGAATTTTCTGCTAATGACTTTTAGAGACCATTACTTCCTCTGGAAAGGTCCCAGGGCTGCGTGAAGCCACTTGGCTATGGAAGCACAGGCAGGAGCAGGCTGGTTACAGCAGCTCCAGATTACACATGGTAGGGCAGGGGAGAAGAGGTATGAACAGCTGACCATAAGCACCAATTTGGGTTCTGGCCAGGAGCTTACTGGTTGTAAACGAGCTGTGTCTTTAGCTGCTTTGCTTCTCCTCCCCTCTCTTCCTCTCCCCCTCTCTTTTATTTATTTTTATAATGGACCAGAATCAGTGGAGTGAAAGAAGTGGGGTGGTATATTTCAGATAGTTTCTGAAGTGGAAGGAAAAGATCCATTCCCTTCAGATAAGTAGGGAAGTAGGCTGATAAATTCTGTCACAAGGGAAGTTCGTGTCTGTGCAGAAAGTGTTTTAGAAGTGGGCTTTTGTAAACAGTGTGGATCTGAGAGGGAGGCAAATGTAGGTTTGCCTTTTTCATTTGAGAAAAAGAAGTTGCCAGTATTCCAGATAAATTGGAGATGGAAGGAGCCTCGCATCAGAAGGGAATTGCACTTCTTAAGATACGAAGTGTAAAAACGTATGACTGAGTGATTTAGCACAGCAGATGCTGGAGCAGTGGCCAGAGCAGACTGTTTTGGAGAGATTGTGAGTAGACAGGCGGAGGGGAAGTAATAGGTAGTGCACTGGAGACCACGATGTCAAAGATGGATCACGAGGTGAAAGGAAGGTGGAGGGCTGAGAGGAATTGGATTACCGCAGATGTGAGCGTCCCACTGAAGTTTTCCTGTCAAGATGGATGATTTCAGTCTTTGTAACATCAAACTGAAGAAATGTTCTATGTGGTCGAGTGTTGATGTGTCAGAGGCATGCACTGAAGGAGTGCAAGGAGAAGTGGTAACTGCATTTTCAAGTGCTTCTCTGAAAATAATAAAATGGTATTTGGGGATTCTAGTGTTATTTCAATGTTTCCCCTCGATTACTTCCTCTTGATTTACAGGTCTCACCAGTTAACCAGGTGTGCAGCCTAGGTATATTTCTTCCTCATACATCCTGGGTAATAAAGACATCCTGCAGGTTATGCATCACTTTTGGTAGGGTTTCACACTTCTTGCCAATTGGAAATTGATAAACAGAGGTATTAGTGATGCAGAAGAGGGAAGGTGCTCCACTGCTTCATGGCTTTTCAGGATGCTTTATGTGTCTGTGCAGAGACTGAGGTACACTTGTGTACAGCTGAATGGTGGTTTAAGGACAAGTGAGTGTGATCAACATAAAAGCAGTTACTGAGACTGAGTTTTGAACTAACAAGATGGAAAAAAGGCTGCTCACTGGAGTGGTGCAGGAAAAGTTTTCTGAATGCTTGTGTCCAGAGCACAAAAGGAGAAAGGCTGGGATTAGGTAGGGAGAAGAGAGGTCTAGTACAGGGCACACAGCATGGACCAGAAATTTGTTGGCGGGTCAAGGAATTTAAGTGGCTCAAGGGAGATGCCATCAGTGAAATGACAAAAAGTAGCTTCACTCACCTGATATAAGCCTGGAATACGTTTGATGAGAAGGTGAGAAAGTAGAATCTAGAGTTCTTCAAGAGACCATATCAGCTAAAGGAGGAGGTTAAAGTATTGAGAGTGTTGTATGACAAGTAAGGCTTGGTATGAAGGAAGGTGAAAGCATGTGAAGCCCTGTGTTAGTAACCAGTGAGGGAAAGGAATGGGACAAGAGCTGGTGGGAACAATCATTTTATCTGATGGACCTGCTGAGTTCAGCCCCAGACACCTTCTGCTTCCCCTGGCAGTGAATATTCTGGGGTACAGCCACTGCAGAGAGGGAATCCGGGGCTGATGCCTTGTGCCTGCAGCCTGAATCGGCTTCCCCGTGTATTGTATTGGTGATTGATTCTGCAGTAAACGAGTGCTGCCCTTGCTCTCTTTATTAAGTTTATTATTCTTAAGTAAGGCATTTAAATCAACTGTGCAGTTTTGGTAGTCCAAAAAATGTAAACACTTTGTATTAAAAGAAACGTAAGCATTAAGCTTGGAAATAAAATACCCTTGTATCTTTTAGAAGGCTTCTCTTTACCCTTAAATGTGCTGATTGGGCTTATTCTTTTTGCTTAGTCTTTGTGGGCTGTGAAAATCAGTTGCTTTTTCCCATCTCAAGGAAATGCATCTTTGACACTTCTCATGACCTGAGTCACGATGCTGTCACAGAGCCAGAAAACATCCTTAACGGTCATGGGTAAAAGAGCAGAGCTGCTGAGGGTGTGTGGTGGGTGGAAGAGGGAGAGAGATTGCTATGGTTTACTTCAGTTCCTATTCTATGGAGGTTTCAGACAAGCCATTTATTATAATTATCCATGGATATTATTATCACGTTCTCATATGCAGTGGTTCTCAAGACACTTTTTTTTTTTCCTCTTTCCCTTCCACATAACTTGGGGATAAATGTTGTGTATTCAACCTGGAGTGAATTCAGTGCTGAAATATTTGTGCTAATTGTTGCAGCTAGAGCAAGGGAAAATAAGGCACAAATGGGGGGAGGGAAAAAAAAAAAAAAAGAGAGGGGAGGGGAAAAAAAACCCACAAATATATTAACATGTAGTTTATCATCAATATTAAATTCTAATAAGCTAAGCCTTTTGGGTAAGGGGCTGCTATTAAACATTCCCTATCTCCTCACCCAGCACAGCTGCATACAGAAATTCCCAGAGCAGTCATTTTGCAGTTCCTAAGACAAGCAGAACTTTTTTTTTTTTTTTTGTCTGTGTCGTCTCAATACAAAAGAAAAATAGCCCAAAACACCTAAATTCATAAAGATAATTTTATTCTCTATCATTTGACAGAGAAGTCTGAGACACCCAGATCTCCTGAAGTGCCCAGTGCTGAGGCATCTTGGAGCCATCCCTGAAAGAAGGCTTTGAATTCAGAGCTGTGTTGATCTGAATTATGATTGATAGGGGCAAGGAGGAGCAGTAATAGTGCATAGTTGTTTTCTCAAGCGCTTCATCATTCACCAGCAGACAGTGTTAGTAAAATTCCCATGTGCAAGGAGCTGGAGTAACAGAGTCTCTACACAGTGCCTAGAAGCTGCCTCTGCGATAACCTCATTAGTGGAGTGTTAAGTCTGAGCTCACATAGTCCCTTCCTCAGAAGAGTTTGCCAACTCTGTTCCAGCTCTGTGGTGGCTCTGGCCACATCTTCTGGTCCATACACTGGGGAGGATGGGCAGTGCCCTTTTAGGCATTTGTTTGCAGGATATTCCATAGCTGTACCCATAGTGGTTACAAGAAACTCATCTTCCAGTCTTTAAACTGAAGAGTTGAAGGTACAAAATCTGTTTCAAATAGAATGGCAACACCTGGATCCTTCCCAGCCTGTGGCTGGTGTTTATGGGGTGTCCTAAGGAGCAGCAAGGCCAGGTTGGCTGATTTTGCTGCTAACCCCCACCTGGAGCTGAAGTGTTGCTACTGCTGCCTGCTTTATGGCCGTGCGAAGCCTGAAGCCAGCAGCTGCCAATTGAGTTTTGTTGTTTTCGGCTTTTTTTTACTTCAAGGAAAGTTTTGCCTATAAATGGCCTCGAGCTTTGCACTGACAATATTTTTAGTTAACTAAGTCCTGAATGATGATTGTTATGCCAGACTGGTGTGATGGTGGAGGGATTGTTTGCTAAGAAAGTGCTTGAAGGCACCTTTACTGTGCAGCTCTGTGAGGAACCTTAGCACAGCAAGCTGTCGTCTGGGTAAAATGAGGAGAGGGAATGTCAAGGGAAGAAGCAGACATTTGTGTCATGTTTTGAAGGAGGCATTTTTTTACACAAGGCAGTTAACTCTGTGGATGTCCTCACAGCTGCTGGTAAGAGGTGCCATGGGGCCCAGGACACTGTTGCTCTTCTGGCAGAAGTGGTTTCCTCTCCATTTTGATTCCTCTGAACTGTCAATGTAATTTCTTTTCCATGCAGGAAAAGAAGAAATATGCATGGGAGTAGGTGAAGTGGTAACCCATATATCACTAATTGTAGAGTTAAATGACAGGTTCACTTCCCAGCCTGAGGTCTGAACTCTTCTTTCAAAATCCTTCTTTGGCCAGGTAGAGATAATGGGCAGCAAAGGGGTCACAGCAGCTCCTTCTCTCTTTCAGCCTTTGCCAAGGACAAGAAGAGGTTTTTTTGGGTATCAGTGGGACACTTTATAACCAAGGGACAAAGTTGTTGAAACTGAAGATAGCAGAGGAAAGAGGAACTTCAGAAGGAAGAAAGGGACATTATGAGGCCGTGTTCAGATTTTGAGTGGATGATGCTGATGAGCAGTTGGAAGAGCTGAAGTTCAAGGAGCTGGGGTGAGAGGGCAGAGGACTCTGTCTCATCAGGGGCTGAGGCACTTGGATTGGTGCTTGCATGCCTCAGCAGAGTGTTCTGACTTAGGAGCTCGCCTGTCACCATCGCATGCCTTGTCTGGGTGCAGACTGTTGAATAACAGGCAGTTTTAAACATGATGCAAAGAACTGGCTCCTTTATTTTCCCCCATCCATTGCAGTGGAATCAATTTAGTGATAGTTTTTGGACTTGCACCAGTTTAGCTGAGAGAAGTATTTGCTCTAAGGAGCTACATTGTGTCTGTGTACGGGCTCTAGCTGATGCATCATAGTCTTCCTTTCACAGATCTAATTCCATTCCATTGTAGGTTGGGCATTAGGAATCACTTCTTCATGGAAAGGGTTATTAGGCACTGGAATGGGCTGCCCAAGGGGGTGGTGGAGTCACTGTCCCTGGAGGTCTTTAAGAAAAGATTGGATGTGGCACTTGGTGCCATGGTTTAGCTGATGTGGTGATGTTAGGTTATAGGCTGGACTGGATGATCTCAGAGGTCTTTTCCAGCCTCAATGATTCTGTGATTGGAAGTGCTGAAGGTGAGAGTGTGAAGTGAGGCTGGTTTGGGTAGGACACAATTGGAGGAAACTGCAGTGTAGCTTTGATTTAGAAGCGATCATTAACTACAACAATTAGCTTCCTGACTTCTTCTAGGAAAAAGTGTAACATTTTACCAAGATAAACCTCGTTGGACTGGCTGAGACAAAACACAAAGGCCCAAGCCTGCTTGGGCAGCAATTAGTGCTAGTGGTGGTGAGTGTGCTCCTCGGGAGGCTGCTGTCTGTCAGGCTGTTCCAAAGGAGGCAGCATAGCTTCTGCAGGGCTCTCTGCTCAGGTCACCAGGCAGCATTTCTCACCAGGGCGCTGCTGTTTCCTCTTCCGACTGTAGTAGATTACAGATTATACTGGAACATGTCTGAGAAAAGGTCAGAAATGAGGGTGAAAGTCTTGGAACTGAAGCTGGGAAGCTTTTCATTCTCATCCGGGAAACTTTTTGTATTGAATTAAAAAAAAAAACCAGAGAGAAAGAAAAGACAGCAGGAAAATAAACCTCCACTTCCATGCCACTTTTGCTTTTCCTGCCATTTTCTCTCTGTCAGTTAGAAGGGATTTGATTTCCCATGCTTTATGTGTTCAGTGAATGTTCAGCTCAGGAATCTTCAGTGTGAACAGGAGTAATGTCCCAGCACAGCTCATTTTCCTCCAGCCTGGCCTCCACATGATTGCATAGCCTGGAGTTACTGGGGTTTATTTACCAAATTAAAGAAGTTTATATGGAGTGTTAATGTCAGTGGACTACGTGGGACGCTTTGAAATGCAGTCTGTTAAATACTGTGAGATATAAAAGCTAATCAAGTGGGGTTAGAATTTTAATGATGCTGCATTGCTAAGCTTTTTGTGCCAGGAATAATGGAAGAAAATTAAGAATAATTAAAGATGAAGACAAAAACAAAAACATGGAATCATTTTATTATGAGGATGAGATGTGCTTGGTACCACTTTAGTTTTTCATGTCAAGTGTGCAGAGAAACTAAAATCCTTGTGATCATGACATTCCCAGCAGAAGAACCTATCAAACACTGGGAATGGGCTGCCCAGGGCAGTGCTGGAGTCACCATCCCTGGAGGTGTTTAAGCAGTGTGTGGACCTGGTGCTTAGGGACATGGTTTAATGGTGGCCCAGTGATGGGCTGAAGGTTGGACTTGGATGATTTTGAAGGTCTCTTCTGACCAGAGATATTCTGTGAATGGTGTGGGCAAGTCCTGTTTGCTTTTCCCACTAACAGGGCAGAATTTGTGTGTGCAGATGATCTCAGAAGACTTGTGTGAGGAGACATGCTGGCTACAACTGAAACTGCCAGGGGAATGCAGTGGGGAAAGTGATTTGATTTCAGCTCGGTGCCAAGCTGGTGTTTGCATCCCTCAGTGTCTGGGTGTAGTTTTGGTTTTAAGTTCAATTCTGAGTTGAGTTCCTTTTCTCTTTGAGGGGTGAGTTGTCTGTGTACACGTCCGGGTTCCATGGTGCTGGTGATACAGAGCTAGGTTTAAATCAGGGAAGAAGTGATTTGGTGGCATTAATGTGGCACTATGTGTGGACTAAAGCGGGCAAAGTAGTGGTGGAGCAATCAGTGGAGCTGCATCAACATAATTCTTTCAGGATCCAATAAAGTCCCTTTGCATAACAGTGGCTGCACTGTGCTGTATTCACAGATGAGCTCCTTGGGGAATGGATCTGCCTGCTGCATTTTGATGTATATTTATGTCATTAGGAGCTGCAAAAATCAGGATGTTTTTCTTCCTCTCTCCTCGGAGATGATCTCTGACAGCAGTGCCCTGAAGTGCTCCGTTCAAATGCTGACCAATTTGAAATCTGGCCTGAATTCATCAAGGCTCTTAGTTGATCAGAAGAGGACAAGTTTACTGCATTAATTGCTTTCAGTTGATTGAGTGCTTTCTAGATAGTGTTACAATCTCCCCAGTCCAGCACATCTTCCCCTTAGGTGTAGCTTCTTTTTCATACCCAAAAATACACTTTTAAAAAAAGCCAGAAATGGCTTTAGTCAAGTGTTTGAACCTCACATTCGGGCCATAAGAAAATTGGAGAGGTTTAACAATTTAAAATAACCACAAATAAAAGTTACAGTTATCGATAACTTGACCTCAGAATGGTGAAAGCCTACGGGGAGGGACTCCCCCAAGCTTTGGGCTGCAAGTGAGGATGAAGCACGGGGGCCAGGAGCGCAGCCAGGCTGTACCTGGGAGCCGCCGCCGCTGCTTTTCCACAGATGTGCTGCTTTGTCAAAACCCAGTAAATCTTGGGAAGTTTATTTTCCTTATAGCATCTGTGTTTTATAATGGTGCTTTTAATTTGTTTTTCCTTTGTCTGCTGGGATTTCTTTTGTCCGGCACTTTCAGGCCTCCCTTTTTCTTTTTTTGTTTCTCTGGGTGGAAGTGAGTCCATTAATGATGGCTGGCTTGGGAATACACCCCGGGCACGGCGGCCGCTCCCTCCCCCTGACAACAAAGCCCATTGTTGGTTTCTTTCTTCACTTTTATCCTCAACTTAATCCCTTTGGGTTTTGGTTTTTTGTTTGTTTTTTTTTTTTCCTCCCCCCTACTTTGAGTATTTGTGGAAGAAAATGTCTGGAGAAGCATGGCTCAGGTTTTGGGATGGGCGATGCGATAGTGGCAGCTCCACAGCAGACTTCAGCAGATAGGTACTAAGGCACAGCTGCCTTGATGGTTTGTGTCTCACTAGGCACCCTTTGTCCAGCATAAATGCTGCACTTGCAAATAAACTTCTCCTGTCAGGCCACCTCAGCTTTTTTGCAAGTCACTGAGTAAAATTAATCAGAGAATTGCCAGCAGTTTAAATTGGGACAGAAGGAGGTTTCCTTTTATTTTTTGCCAGTGAAAATGTAAACGGGTGAATTAGGATTAACTGGAGGAGGGGGTTTTGGACTGCCATTTGGTTTGCAGTCAAGAATTTGGACCTTGAGTCTGTAAGATCAGAGTGAAAATAATTCAAGAGCTTCTTCTGGTGCGTGTCCTGAGCTGTGGCCCAAGCTGGAGGAGAGCAGGCAAAAGGGAGGAGGCATAAGGGGAAAAGAAACCATAGCCTAAACTGACTTTAATGTGTTCTGTGCACAGCTCTTCAACTGCCGTTTGAAAATCTCTTTGGTGACAGCCCATGGAGAGACAAATAGTTGGCCAAAAGGACTTGCCTTGCTCAGAGTCCTGAGGGCTTAGGCTTGGGGTGCTTACCAAGGGAAAGTGCCTCATCGCTCAGGGTGCTCTGCTGGAAATGTGAGGTTGGGACAATGGTGATTAATTTCCTCGAGATTAATTGCAATAGAAAGTATTGCTTGAATGGTCACTAGGATGTGATTTGTCTGTCGTGTCGTATACAACCAAGGAAGCATTTAAAGTTAGATTGCAAGGGCTAAGTGAAACTCCTCTAATTCCAGGGTTTTAGTCTTTATTAGCATCTATGTTTCCTTACAAAAATGAATTCAGAGTGTCCACGTGTGGCAAGGTAACCTGAGCACAGGACTCTGCCGTGTGAAAAATGGTTGATATTTCGAGCAGACTTAAAGTTTAGCTTATTTGTTGCTTGTCCTTTGACACTGAATCAACAACTGCTTGAGCTGTAGAAATAATGTTGATGCTTGACTGCATTCTTTGTGCTCTCTTGGCCTGATCCGGCAGTCCTGCACACACGCAACTCCCATTTACTGCAGGAGAGGCTTCCTGCTTCAAAGGGCTGGGGGAATGGAGGGTGCCTGGAGAGTTTCTGGGCTGGTGCAACGGCACACCATAAAATTAAGGGGGGGTTAAAATGGCTTATTAGACATAATTTGTGACAACTGTTTTGTACCGGCGAAATTCCAAATGCACAGAATTCAGGAAAGGAGGAAAGGAGCAGCCCTCATCACAGAGTGCATTTGCTGGATCCCCAAGGCTATGCAGTGAAGATGACAAGCACATACCCCTCTGACAGGTCTGAGGCAACACACAATGAGGATGTAACAGTATAGAGCATCATAAAAATAGCTAAAACCAGTACAGACCATCAGAAAAACAGCTAAAAAGAATTTGGCGTAAAGAACTTGTCCTATTACGTACAATTTTCTTTCCCCTTGCTCATCTGCACCATCTTCAAATGCTCAGTCAGATTTTCAAGGGAAACTTTACTGTCAAAACCAATTTGTAGCATTGCAGCATTTTCAGTTTAGTATTTTTTTTTCCTGTCTATTAGGTATTTTTAATTATCTCTGTATAGTTTAGATTTTTTTTTTTTTTTTAATTATTATTTACTTGGCGTTTTCTTATGTGCCAGCCTAAAAATTCGCAGGACGTCATTGCCGCAATTAGTAAAGGACTCCTGAGTGATGACTTAATCCTGCAGTTTCCCGACTGTCCTGAACTGCCTTGGGATTCCTCAAGTTGTGTGAAAATAAAGCAGCTTTTCCTTGTGTAGGAAGATGAAGGCCTCAGTTCTCTCTGCGTGCAAAGATTCTTACGGAAGGTTTTGCATATGGAAAACTACACCATGTTGGGAGCGGAGGGCACGGAGCAATTAAATGTGCCTGGAGAGAGACGACTGTTACAACACACTCACTTGGTTCAGTAGTTCATAGTTAATCATTATATTCCTAACAAGTACAAGAAAACAAATTACAGAGGTTTGGAGCCCCCTCTGAAGATCCCGTGGTTGTTTGCTGTGGAACATGCAGGGCTCATGGTGAATATGGGAGGGGGAAACACTTTTGGAGGGGCCTTGATTAGAAGCAACAGTAACTAATTAGGAATGCAGAGAGCTGTTTGTATCCCTTCCTACAAGAAGCAAGAATGCATTATGAAACTAATCTTAAAAAAAAAAAAAAAAAAAAAAAAAAAAAAGGGGTTTATTTTATNAAAAGAATAATTACATCTCAGTCTTCATTTAAAACTGAGCTGGTTTGGGTTGTTTGCTTTATTTTTAATTTCCCCCCCCCCCTTTTTCCTGTTTCTTTTTATTCCAAGTCAGTGCAGGAAAATTGCTATTAATGAAATCTGCTCCCTGAGCCTTCGATGGGGTTGTTATTCACTACAGCTTTGCTATTTCTCTTTAAAATGCCTTGACCAACGTTCAGACCAGATCCTTAGCACCAAACACACTTTGTAATTTCACCATTTTCGGTTTTGTGCTTTTTTTCCAAGATGGACTTTGTAGGAAAAAAAAAAAAAAGAAAACCAACAACCTCCAAGCAAATTGCACACCACCCCCCAAGCTTACAGTTATATAGTATTAAAAGAAGGGTAAAGGAAGCATTGAGTGTCTTTAGGATGATGAGACATTCATTAAGATTTTTCTGCCTTCCTTTTCCTATTTTCAATCCATCTGAAGTACCATTAAAGCTTTTCAGGCAGCTTCCTGTGAGAAACCCTTTTCTGTGCTGTTTTTCTTCCTTGAAAAAAGGTGGCTGCTCTTCAGTCAGATTGTATGGATTTGGCCTGGGATTTGTATAATATCTGTGTAGAATGCATCGGTTGTTTAGGAACCTAATTCCCAATATGGCTCCCTTTTGATTAAGAACAAAGCCAGCGTTTCACAGCATTATAGGAACACAGAAAAACAAGTTAATGATCTAAACCTTCTAATTCATGGTTGCTTGTCTATTTAAAGTACTTTTGATTCTGTTCTGAACAGACTGCTTCCCCCTCAACCTCCCCCCCCCCCCCTTTTATTTTTTTTTTTTGTGTTTAACTTCTTTCTTTGGTTTCTTCGCATTTCTTTCTTTACTGCCCATGAAATTTGTAGCTAGTTTCCTTTTTTTTTTTTGCTAACTGAAGAATGAAAGGTTGTGACTACAGAATGATACAGAAAGCAAGAAAGCATATCTAAACTGGGCGGATATCCAGCACACAGCTCTTTGAAACAAGCTAAATTTAGGGCTGTCGGGGATATTTTTTTTTTTTTCTCTGTTTGTTCTGTTTTCCCTTTCCTAAGTACCTATATATTTGGAGTTATTTTTAATTGATCTTTGTTGAATTATTATGAAGTTTGGTCCTTTTTTTTTAAATAATTTTTTTCCCCATGTAGTTTTGCATGGCTTTCTTTTTCTAGCTGTTTGTGATTTTCCCCTCTGGTCTTTGCTCAGCAGATTGCTGCTGTGTGCGCCTTTATCCGCAGAGACAACAAAAGCAACCTTTTCAGGACTTTCAGTTGCCAACACTCTGTGTGGTGGTGCTTTAGGAAAAGAATTCCCTTCCAGATATTCTTTTTTTTTGTTGCTGTCGTTGTTGTTACCAGAGAATCGGCATCCAGAACTCGTTCTTCAAATTGAACTTGAAAAACTTTGTGGTGAACATAAAGTGTCAGGCGAGCAGCAGCAGGAATAATTTCACTTCTGTGGAAGGAGACCTTCTCCCCGTATATAAAAATCAGTATTTGCTGCTTCCACTGTCCTTTATTTTTTTTCCTTGAGAGGTGACTTTTTTAGATATGTTTTTGCTAACAACAAGACCTCTTTTTAAAAAAAAAATAAAAATTAATTTTTGGCACTGGCTTATTTCAAGCAGTTGCTAGAAAGGATGACTGAAATAAAACCTGCCAGTATCATGCATTCTTGCATCTCTCTCCCATCAAGGTAAACTGAACAGCCAAGACACTTACAACAACTTCACCAACAATAATCCTGGGAACCCTCGACTCCTGCCTCTTCCCAGTTTGACTGTGGTGTTGCCTCTTGCTCAAATCAAGCAGCCAATGACGTTAGGGACCATCACCAAACGCACAGGGTAAGTCATCTGCACAAACCTTTCTTGCTTCTAATCGGTACAGAAATCATTTGTATTGCTTTGTGATAACCTGGTTTGATTCCTTAGGTTTAATTTCAGTTTATGTAGTTTAATGCCAACAGAAGGGGGAGGAAGGGGGGGGTGAGGAGGAGACAAGAAAAAAAGGAAACCAGCATCAGATAAATAAACAAAACCTGACAACAAATCTGTAGAACTGCAGGAGCATTGATTTGGTGGCTCATTTCCTTGCAGTCTACCACACGGGGAATGCTGTACACTGACATGAGGAGAGGTTTCACACCGGGAATTGGCATGAAGCATAAGCAGAGCTGTATTCAATCAGCTTAGATAAGATGTGAGGTTACTGTTTTGGTTTGTTGCTTGTTTGGGATTTTTTTCCACTCCCCCAAAGTCTGTTTATTTTGATTTCCAAACTTTCCAAGCAGAAATGATTTTTTTTTGCCTATCAGAAAGGGACGACAGTAAGGCAGGTTGAGCATGGAGACAAAACTTAATCCTCCTGTTGTCTTGACCTTATTTTTCCTCTGAAGTGAGCGTTCTGTTCTATAAAATTCACGTGTGGACTTTCAGTTCAGAGCCAGCTGCACTTTGGTACTTTTCACTGGGCCATGATGAAGCACTTCAAAATATTTGTGGTGAAAAGCAATCTCTACTAAATACCTGTGACAGTAACTGAGAAGCTTTTGGGAGCTTCACCAACTGTAACAATTTTAAGCTGTGCAATAGTTGACATTTTTACCTTTCTAAATGTAAAATCTTCAGGTTGTTGCAATTAATGCATAAAGCTGGTGGGTGTTTTTTTTTTTTTTTTCCCCCTCTCATTTTTTGGGATGTGTGCAGATCCCTGATGATTTTCTTGTTTAAAGTCAGATCCATTAATTTCCAGCTGGCTCTTTTTGGTTTTCTTTTTTTTGGTATCTTGAGACAGATTGAATAGGGCTTGTGGTTGGACAAAAATGATTGAGAAGGTTCCTGACATTTCCCTGCATTTGGGCAAAAGGCACTGACTTGCTTGCTTCAGTGGCTTCTTGCTCAAGCTCTCTAGTGAAGTGAATTTCGCCTTGTGTTTGGTGAACAGGGAATTATTTTTCAGGTGAGAGCTTGGGAGATATTCTCTCTCTCCCTGAGCAATTCCCATATTCTGTGCTTGAGCGTTCAGGACTCCCTGTAACATCCATTGTTGTTTTGTTTAGTGTGCTAAGCATGCATGATGATGCTCTGAGGCTTACCTGTGCTCACATCTATCTGTCTGGATCCCTACACGTGTCTGCCTAACGATCCAGCCCCACTCACGCTGCTGTGAACAGGAATTTCATGAGGCTTGCTGAGCCAGATCGTGAGCTAGAAAGACAGGATTGCCCAAAGCACAGAGCCTGCCTGCAGAGAACTTCCTGAACTTCACAGATAACTGTAAATGGAACTTATGAAACAGCAAAGAAACAGTATGAGGGGAGTGTAGCTACTTCCACATCCTTTCCAGTTGTTTATTTCCACCACCCCCTTTTTTTCTTGTGCTTACAATTTCAACACAAGCAAGGGAAAAGAGATTGTGCTGGCAGTCAGGTGAATTTGGCAGTTATAAAGAGGTTTGAGCAGGGATGAGGACAATAAGGGAGCCAGGATCAGAGAGAGGTGGGTGTGGGGTGTGTGTGAAGACCAGCAGGAAGTTGCAGTTCCTCAAAGAGGACAAATATCAAAAAGGTGACTTGAGGAGTACAGTCAGAGAAGGACAGAAATGTAGCTCTGGACTCTGTTAGTAAACTCTTTGAAATTAGACAGAAATGAAATAGACACTTAGCTTTTTATTTTCTTGCTGTGTCTTCTCCTCATTATCAGAGGGTCTTCAGGGAGGAAGGTGAAGTGGTAGGAGCAAGGGTGAGGATGATGATTTGAGAAGCAGCACTTGGTTTGCAATGGTAAATCGTGCAGTGGTCTTTACAAAGGCTGTGCTTACCAGCAAACTCTTCTGCAACTGCTGCAGATGTAATAACTCTGCATTATTCTATTTAATTTAAATTCTATTCATTATTCTATTTATTTATTCTTAACTGTCTTAAACACGGTCGGAGTGTTCGCATTTGTCCTTTTCTTGAAGCGAATTTTGCTGTTAACAAACCTTCCCCAGCCCCTGTTAGTTCGTGTAATTTTTCTAACTAATTAAATTTAAAATATTCAGCGAGGCTTATGTAACAGGGTGTGGGGGGGAAACAGCAGTCCTGGGAAATACCCTGCTGTGTAAATAGAGTTTTCATGAATGAGGATCATCATTTCCAGTGAAGCCCATGTCGCTGTGTAACGCTAAGCCCAGAGCTTCCTTCATTTGTTCTGCGTCCAAAATGTTTGATGAAAGAGCACAAAATTAACATGAAAAGCTGCGCTTCTAAAGCAGGGATTTGAGAAGAATGCCTAGGATCCAAGAAGCCTGGCGTGCCTAAAATGACCAAATTGAGACAGCAGCCTTAACTTAAACCTCCAGGGGGCAAAGCGTGTGTTTAACATATTTAACATCTGCCCTCCTATTCCGAGAGCCGCAGAGCAATGCGAGTCTGTGCAGTGTAAGGGCTCAGACAGGACAGGGACCATCTGCCTGGCTCCGAGAAGTGTAGGAGGCATGTATTACTGCAAATGGCAAAAGACAGATGTATTTACACCTACATGGTCAGCACCTTTAAGCACTGCTCCGAGGAAACAAGGCTCTGCTTTGGGAGCAGCTGCTTAACCTTGTGTGCTTGTGCAGCGATCAGAAAAGGAGAGGCTTTCACAGGCAGTGCAGTGGCCCTCGAAGCAGATCTCTTTTTTTCCTGCTGTTGCTGCTTTTAAGGAATTAAAAATGTCCTCTGTTGCAGCCTGTTTCTCAAAAAGTCAAAAAAGAAAAAAGCAAGATTAAAAGAATGCCCTTTAATTGGCCCTCCTGGGTTTGGCTGGTTTGTTTGCTTTTAAGATATGAAAAGCTTCTTTAAATGCTAGAAGATNAAAAAAAAAAAAAAAAAAAAAAAAAAGTCAAGTTGGGTTTTGTTGTGTTAGTATCCAGGACAGCAAAATATTTCTTTCAGGTACCAAAAAGGCTTCTCAGTGCTTTTTAATACTAGAGATCTTCATTCGGTTTTGCAGGTTTTAGTAACAACAACCACAAAAAAGGCAAGTTGGGTTTTGCTCTGTTAGTATCCAAGACAGCAAAATATTTTTTTTTTTAAGGTACCAAAAGGGCTGGTCTGGGATTTTAATATCATCTGTCTGGAGCAGAGCTGCAGAGTGTGTCATGTCATTGTACTTGACAGGTGGAATGACAGCACAGTTTTTAGGAGTGTTCACTGAAGCCCTGTGGAATGCAAGACCAGAGCATGGAGTTGGGTCATTACTGCACTGCTCATCATGAATATATTTTTTTTTCACCCCCATGTAAACTTGCAGATTTGGAAACATTTTCTGATCACTCACTCAACTCTCTGGATACAAATCCCATTCTCAGCTGTATCTCGGAGCATTACCTCCCTTTTGCCATCGCTGTCATTTCTTGTTCCCTGCCCTCTGCTTCTTCCTTTGCATTTTTAAGTCTCTCATTGTAATATCCCCACTTTCATGAAGCACTTAATTTTTTGTCCCTGTGTTTTGCCATCCCATTGGCTTGCTTGCTTGGAGTTTGTATTGTCAGCACATCCTGAGGAGCAGATAAGCCTTCCCCGAGGGGCTCTAACACTGAGTGAGGAAGCATCTTATGTTTTCAAGATTAGGGGGGTGTAAGACAGTAACAGAGCTAGATTTAAGAAGTCTTTCTATAGCTGTGCCTCAGTTTCCCTCTCAAAATTGTAATAGTACTGCTAAATTGCTTCTGGAGTCTGGTGAATGGGTTAATTCATTGCCCACTACAAAGGGCTTATAGATTTGAAATGGGAAGAGCTTTATGATCCATCTCTTGCTTGTCTATAAAAGGCAGTGAGTATGTCAGAAGACAGCTTTGTGCTCTTTGCAGTGGCTTTCTAAGTGTGCCTTGTGTTTGTGGACTGGGTCATAGTTAGTTTCCAGCTGGTAAGAAAGTAGGGACACAGCTGAGCTGTAATAGGAAGGAGGGAAATAAAAGCTACAATAATTGCCTCCGAGGCAAAAACTATTGTAGAAGTTGGTGTTTCTGAGAGCAGCTTTTGTTTTAACTTTCTCAAGGGAGATGGTCATTATATTTGTATCAGTTTTCAGTCTCAAATTCATTGGAGCTTTAGTGAAAGACCAGGATGTAACCTGCATTAGCCTGGTCTTGTCAAAACAGACACATCCAATGTATCTTACAGGAAAAGAAATAAACCTTAGGGTTGTTTTTTCTTCCCCCCTCCATCCAAAAGATTTAGATAGTGGGGTTTTAAAGCATGAAACTCTATCTATTCTTCATCCTGTCCTTCATTCCACCCCCAAAAAGGAAGGGGAAAAGTAGGTAAAGTGTCTGATGCAATTTTATCATCTTAGTGTATCTTATTGCTTCCATTTTATGTACTGAAAAGCACCGATACAGGCCTGGCTTATTTTGACTCGGATTGCTTAATTTATCCCAGGTTCTACTACTGAAGCAAACAAAAACAAGGAGTGCAAGGGCATGATGTCATCATACAATGAAGTAGGAAAAAGTAACTAAAAAAAAAAAAAGAGGCAGGAAAGAAATGAAAAGGTGAAACTAGAGAGATCAGCACAAATAGCTCAGCTTTCCTGCGTGTTGCAGCCAGACATTCTCTTTCTGGCACATTTCTCAGATGTGTTTTATGTCACCTTCAATAATACCTTTTGGTAACAGAGCAAGTGCTGTAATGGTTTGTAATTGATCTGCAATACAGCTACTTGCAGTAAATTTTGCTCAGATGTCACAGTTTCTGAAAGGGCCCAGTGATGGGAATGTAGAGTGGGGAGGGTTGGAGTAAAGTGGCTGCTGCACAGCTCCTTGGAAGCTTCAATAGTTTGTGTTCAACGTGAGAAGGCAAAATCAAAGCCTGCTGCAGTTTTGAATCCATTAATATTCAGAAACCAGATCACAAATGAGCAACATTCTCTTGGCAATTTGAATCCTAAATCATCCTCAATCCATAATTTTCCTGTTGGAATTTCACAGGAGCTCTGGGGAGGGGGACCCTCAGTGAGTTTTCAGCCTTGGCTTTGCTCTGTTAGTGTCACCGAGCGCAGCCATCTGGTGCTGTCTTTTCAAGGTTGGGTTATCCTGTAATTTGTACATTCTTTCTCTCTCTCAATTAGCATACCACCCATATTGTCTGAAGGAAGTAGTGGAAAACAGTGGCTTATGTAAATATCATAAAGGAAAAAAAAAAGGGTCATCTTGAAATAAATTAGATTTTGAGAACAGAGAGGAAGCACTAAGTTGTCTCTCTCTCATACATCAGGATTTTTAATAAGACTCTGCTGCAGTCCTTGGCAGTATTAGTACATTTTCTTTCTGATACAAGATTTTGTATCAGTATTAAGAACAACCAAAACCTCCCACTGAAGCATGGTTCCACCTGGCTGAATTTGTAAAGTAGAGAGAATTTGTTAATTTGCAGGTCTAATCAGCTTGACACAGCACGTTTTGCAAAAAAAA
>VWZI01004541.1:1170898-1219333 GCA_013396835.1 Psilopogon haemacephalus | reverse complement strand
GGGGGAGGGAGGCTAACTTACATCCTAAAATGTTCCAATGAGCTCAGCTAAATGTTGTCTGCTGCCTGCTTTGTGCTGACAGAGAAACCGAGGCTGATAGAAGGAATAAATACTTGCCCAAACATCCAAAATCGTCATGTAGACATTGTAAGCTCCCAGTCAGACTCTGCAGATTCACATGAGATACATTCCAGGTTTTGAATGACATTGGCTGTGAGTTGTGCAGCAAACTTAGCTTGCCATTAAATAGTTAACCAATGCAACAGTGAGGAGCTGAGCTTCTGCTGAGGCATTGGTGTGATCTTCAACTCAGGGACTGAGCGTGTTGTCTCTGTAGGAGATGACACCATCCATGTAGCCCAGTCAGTTTAATTGGGCTTTATCACTACTCAGAGGTGATCTATTTTATCTAGAAAGGCAGCCAAATGAGCTCTCTGCCCCAGAGTGTCTACCAAACGTTTGCTTCAATATAGATGGTTAAGGCTGGTCCATTACATGGAATTCTAAAGATCTTCAATATGATTTTTGGTCTTTATTATTAATTTTAAAGCAGGGGTAATTTTTCCCTGCAGTGTTCTGCTTTATTGGATTTTTACATCTCTGCTTGTTGGAGAGTGGATATTATAGATTTGTACCTTCACATGATTTTTTTTTTGTTTGTTTTGTTTCTAAGAGCATGTCTTCACTCACTGAGTGTTCCTGCCAAATTTGGTGTGCAGAATTCTTGCTTTTCAGGCTGGTCTCCTTTTCATTCTACAGTTACATGGCTTGGTGCTTTATACATCCTTCTGCGACAGACCTTTTCTGTTAGTTTGTTGCCTGAATTATTTCACCTGATTCAACCAGCCAGAATTTATCACTGAGCCTCGTCAGAAGTGGAAAACTGACACAGTGGCATTTACAAAATCAATGACTCAGCAATTTTCTGGGAGGTGCTACAGTCCCAGCGAGAATCAAAGAAGGCCTGAGCATGGGAGTAACTCTAAATTTACCTCCTGCTCCTCCTTGCTGGTTTTCATGTGAATGCCAGTATGGTGATGGCTTGTTCAGGGGTGATGTAAAAAACCAAGGGAGAGATCAGATATCCGGTAAAAAGGCACAACAATTTATGGAGTATTTGTCAAGCTCTATGCTGTGCAAAATACTTGAACAAAAAGTCAAATAAAATCAGGGTGTAGATAGGTGCACAAAAATCATTAAGCTCCCCATCAGGTGGTTTTGAAGATGTTTGCAGTAAGTTAGGTTCCCTCCTGCATCCCATGCAAGGTTTTAAGTGAAGGAATAAGGTTGCTGTGCCTCACAGTTGCTAAAGATGTTGAATTTCATGGTGTGTTTCTGTCCTAGGAAAAGGGCTGACTCTAAAAGGTTGTGCTGGTGCCTGCTGCTTTCTCACTGGGACTTAACCTCTTTCAGTAAATTTGTAACTGTCCCACTCAGACCTTTAGGGTGCCATAGAAGTCACCCACATATTTATTGCTCCTTTACTTTTTTTTTTTTAAATTAGTTTTGACTTTAAGGTCTGTTTAAGCTCCTGACTGCTTTTGCCTCAGGTTTGTCAGGAGATTTCAGGGAGGGAAGCTGAGCTGTGTCTAACTGGAATTATAACCTCAAAGCCTGCTTGCAACTGGTTCATTGCCTTGGTCACGGCTGTTGTGCATGAGGACCCTACCCTGTCAGCTGCTGCTTCTGGGGGGGGGTTGGTGGCTGTGGCAGTGGAGCCCATGCCCGTGGGCAGTTGTGTGTGTGAGTGTCAGCATGTTGGTTGCATTGGAGGGAGACATCTCTTTCAGGGCACCGTGAACAGTTCTAGGAGATGATTTTGTTTACCTTCTGCATAGATCTTACTAGCATGATATAGAGTCTACTTGTTGGTAATGGACTTGTCATCTAATTTCTGTGCATTTTTCCCCTTTCTGTGAAGACCTTACCTGTTTGGAGCAGGATGTTTTTCCATAAAAGCTCCATGGTGAGTTCCCACTTCAAACCCAGCATGCCTATAACTCATTTGCTGTCCTTTGTGATTACACTTTTTAAGTTTGGATTGATTTTTAATTTTTTTTTTTTAATGTGTTTATTTGCATGGCTGATCCATAAGTGGAAGCACTGCATAATTTCGTTTTTAAACTGTGGGTGTGTGTTCACCATCAAGCATTGCCAAAGAGAAGGGATAACAGGCACAAACTTGAACATAAGAAGTTCCAGAATAGGTGATCCTGCTGTGACAGGGGGGTTGGACTAGATGATCTTTCAAGGTCCCTTCCAGTCCCTAACCTTCTGTAATTCTGTGAAGTTCCATCTAAACATGAGGAGGAAATTCTTTAATTTAAGGGTAGTGGAGCACTGGAGCAGGCTGCCCAGTGAGGTGGTGGAGTTTCCATCTCTGGAGACATTAGAAACCCACCTGAACGTGTTCCTGTGTGACTTTCTCTAGGTGAACTTGCCTTGGCAAGGGGGTTGGACTCAATGATCTCTGGAGGTCCCTTCCAACCCCTACCATTGTGTGATTCAGTGTGAAATGCATTCTCTTTCTCCAGTCTTTGTTGCCTTTGAGAGGACACGAATTTTTAAGCAGCTCAGAAGCTGACAGAATAGATTCCTTCCCCAATAGTGGACAAACTCAACTGCAATATCTTTCCAAAAGAAGCCTCTCCTTCTCTGCCTGGGAGTTGGACCAGATGACCTTTGGAGGTTCCTTCCAACTCAGCCCATTCTATGATTCTATACAGCTTCCTTTTAATACTGCAGCACTGAGTGGCTTACAGAGAGAAACCATCAATGATGACCTCTTGAAAATAAACCCGATCAGCAGTGGGATGACAGTCAAGTCCTGCAGCAGGAAAGATGAAGCAAGCAAAACAGGCACTGAGAACAAAAAACCTAGGACACTTCAGGGGAAAAAAATAAGCCACAGCTCCATTGAAGTCAGGATATTTGAAATAATAATTTTAATATATGAAATTGCAGCATGTTGCAAAAATATAGACAGAAGGAAAGATGTGTGAGTGAGATTCCCTGTTGCTGGAGCTTGGTTCAGAATTTGTGCAGGGCTACATAACCTCCTGTCACCTTTTAATGGAGAGGTGGGTTTGGTTGAAGTTTTAGGCAACGAGAATGGAAAGAGTTTGGACATCTTAACACTTGCTTAGAAAATGTAGAAACTTTCAACCAGGAGGGTTTTGGTTTTTTTTTGTTTTTTGGGGGGGGGGAAGTGAGGAAGGTTGTTGGGGCTTGGAGTTGCTTTTTAAGTTTAGCTAAGGATACTTACTAGCTGTTAGAATACCAGTGTGTGGCTCTTGGTTTACTACTAGAAGTTTGTTCCACATCTGTCACCAGCTTTTGTCTCCCAAAATCCTGCCGTTGGCAGGAAGAAGTCCTTAAGAATGACTTAAGAAGTCCTGAAGTGACTTTTAAGAGAAAGGCAGAGTAGAAAGTAGGAACTGTACCAAAACCAGGAGAAGCAAAGGCAATAAATGTGACAGTAAGGGCAAGGAAGTGACATTGCCTTATTCTGGGAGAAGAGCTGGTACTGAAGTAGTCTTCCCAAGAACCATTTCTGAAGGTGGTTTGCAATGCCCCTCTGGAGATCTAGGAGCTGGAAAGGCTGTGGAAGAAGAGTTTTGAAAGTGGATTGACTTAGCAAATGGCATGGGATGGTCACCCCCTGCACGGAGAGAAATTATTTTAGATTGAGGCAAGATTAAAAGGCCTAGATTAAAGAGGGGAATATATGAAATGGACTCAAAAATTGTTGCCTGTCTTTCACAAGGCTCTTTTGTGGTTTGTTTAATGCCAGTGCTAGCTCAAAAATATGGTCTTGACTAGCCTACAGAGAAATTAGGATAAAAAACACACTTTGGGTGGGGGAAGGAATCATGTTGTTTCCATTAAAGTCTTAATGAGACCTAAAATTGTGTAAACAAAATGAATGGAGATTTGACAGCTTGCTGCCTGGCAAATAAAGGAGCCTACCATTTATTTTCTTGCTTTGTCTTGCTTTATTCATGATTTGACAACTGGAAACATGTCTTTGTTTCCTCGTTTTAGGCACAATGATAAATTAATTCAGATTTATGTCTTTGGAGACAGATCTGCTTTCGCAGTAATTCTATGTGTAATTGCAAATTTCATGCAGCGTTTTTCCTCCTGATGCTTTTGTTGCTGTTTGTGTGCTCCAGCTAAAACTTTTACCTTCAGAACTCATCCACGTTTCCATTTCAGTGGGTTTAGCTGTGGAGAAATGCTTTTGGGGTTTATGAATTTAATGGATTTGAAATCTACTTGTAAAATCAGCCTGATTCTAGGCTGTTGCAGGCTCTTGCTCTTTGCTTGAAAATCATTGAATTTGTAAAGCAGTTCCTTCAAGTTAGCTATCTGCAATATATATATTTGTAGTTTTGAAAGGCTTGGCACTTGTTTCACTGGCAATAAAAAGTCACATTTAAAAGCCAGCAGTATTTTGTGAAACATAAAGCTCTTTGAGGAAAGTCTTTCCAATGAGGGTAGTGAGACGCTGGAACAGGCAGCCCAGGGAGGTTGTGGATGCTCCCTTCCTGGAGGCGATCCAGGCCAGGTTGGATGAGGCCTTGAGCAAGCTGGTTTAGTGGAAGATTTTCCTGTCCATGGCAGGGGGGTTGGAACTGGAGGATCTTTAAGGTCCCTTCCAACCTAAACTATTCTATGAATCTATGAACACTCCATCACTACATTGCATAGCTTCGAGCTTTCAGAGTTGTCTCTCATTTTCAAACTATTTTAATAGTATTAATTCTTATTAATTCTTTCCTCCATAAAGCAGAAAATTTAACAAGGATAAAAAATATTAACTGGTTAAAATATTGTCATTGGTTCTCATTTTTATAAAGAACTAACCATAGAATCATAGGATCAGTCAGGGTTGGAAGGGACCACAAGGATCATCTTAATTCCAAACCCCCTGCCATGGGCAGGGACACCTCAGGCTGTCCAGAGCCTCATCCAGCTTGGCCTTAAACACCTCCAGAGATGAGGCTTCCACCACTTCCCTGGGCATCCCCTTCCAGGCTCTCACCACACTCGTGCTGAAGAACTTCTTCCTAACCTCCGGTCTGAATCTACCCATTTCTAGCTTTGTTCCAGACAAAGACATTTCCAGAGCTTATGGCAGAGTTTGATTCATTCCCAAAGTCAACAAGTGGTAGAACAGAATTGTTTCAGTAGCTTTTAAGCTCTCCTTATTGTGTTGCCAGCATCAAAGCACTTGCATGCCATTGCTGTGTCTCTGCATTTCTTTTTAAGATCTGACAAAGTACTGTCTTAAATTTCTTCTTTGCTTTGCTGCCATCAATTTTTGTGCCATTTCAGTAGGAAGTGTTCACATATGCTGTTCCCTGGACGTTGTACACATCTACATCTCCACGCTTCCACATTCAAAATGGAAACAGTCCCCCCCCCAAACTAACTGTTACAGAACTTATTATCAACAACACAAATTTCCCCCAATACTGTGGCATTTTGCTGAAGTTTGGGATTAACCTGGTTTCCACGTTTCAGTTCTGAAGTTTTTAGTTCTGCTGTGGATTAGTAGATGGCTTTGTCATTGATTTCAGCTGGGGTAGGTGAGCGGCAGCTGTTGGTAACTGAAATGACATGAACATGGTCTTCAGCTCAGGCACAGCCCTTATTAAATTTGTAGCAGAACAAGAGCTGCATAGAGGAAAGATATACCTTTATATATATTTATTACTATTGTTCTCCTGCTGGAGGTTTCTGCAGAGATAAATTGGGATAAAAATACTGCTGCCTCTCATTGAATTCTTGGTGTAGTTGAGCAGACCCAGACAGGAAGAAGTACAAAGCTTCTTAATCCTCCTTGTGTCATAAGCATAGTGCTGTTGTTTCTGGTGTGGAAAGCTGAAATTATAAGGGTGAGTGGGGTCCCTGAAGACACGAAAAATCAGAAGTCCCTGAAGACATTAAAGATCAAAAGTGGAGACTTTCAAAACCAGACTCAATGTGACCCTGGGCAGCCTGATCTAGTTGGAGGTGTCCATGCTAACTGCAGGGGGTTTGGACAACATAGCCCTGGGTTGGAAAGGACCCTCAAAGGTTATCTGTGAGTCTGAGTGTTTTGGACCCATTACCTTCACCTTCTTGCTTTAAGTGTTGATATCCAACAAGTTGGTGCTCTTCTCCTTTGAGTAAATACATGGTGCAGCCACGTGAACGTTATGGCACAATCTTTTGAAAGTTACTATACTGTGAAGATTCTTTTAAGTTAGCTGTTTTTAAAAGGGAGGCCACACTTGCCTTAATTTCAGTTCTTGCCACAATTTATGAAGTGCTGACAAGGCAAGAGCAAGCAGAGAGCAGGAGTTCATAGAAGAAACAAGTCATTCACCACCCAGCTTCAACGTTATTGTTTCCTTCTCATTTGTAGCACCGAGAGGATTTTGCGTCTACACCATAAGGAGGATTGATGGTTTCCAAGGTGTTAAAAGTATCACAGTGACATGAAAATGTGTTTTTCTAATGGCATTACTGATACTGGAAATAACTGGGCTTTGGGGGTTTACTGGAGGGAGGGAATTTAGGTTGGAATGTATCGATGAAAACATGGAGGTAAAGCAAAGTGGTGCTAAAATGAAAGCTTCCTTAAGTTAGAGCAGTGCTCAGAATGGACCTGTTGACATCTCAGCAGTGCTTTCAGAAGCGTGGCTAGACCAGCAGGATGCAGCAGGCATCTTTGGTTGGTTGGTGTTATTTTTCTGCAGGACTGAGTTTAACCACATGAGTTATCCAAGGCCTGCTCTTTCTGTCTGCAGAACATCCTTCTTGAAGGGAAAAGGTTTTGGCGCTGAAACCGTCGCTGAAATGCGTGCCCTGAGAGATGTGCGTCTGAAAGATGTGATGTGAATAGAATATAGCTTAGACCATTTCCTCTAAGGTTTATGGAATCACGGGATTGTTTTGGTTGGAAAGGACTTGTAAGATCATCAAGTTCAACCTGACACCACCGTGGCCATTAAACCGTGTCCCAAAGTACCATGTCCACACATTTCTCGAATGCCTGCAGGGGTGGTTCAGGTCTTTTACTGTGTGAATGTCTGGAAGGTGAGAGCTAAACCCTGTTATTAATAGCTTGTTCCAGAACTGGATAGAAATATTGTTTCTGTCACAGATGACTGTTTCAAAGTGACAGGAATCCATTCTGAATAGCAGCTAAGAAATATGCAATATGTTAATTTCGATGGAAATATTCTAATACAGATCTGAGAGTGCTGCTGCAAACAAGGTAATAGATTTATAGGCAGGAACTTTTTGGAACACAGATTTCTGACCCAGTAATCTGAAGCTGTAGTTTTAACAGTTGGATATTAAGTGCTTTGTGGTGGTTCAATATCAGAGTTACTGACTATAAATTGCAATTGCTCTTTTGGGACATCCTAGCTTTTGCCTGTAGAGAGCTTCAAGGCTGATCTAAGGCTGGGAAAGATTGTCTGAGGCTTTCCGTTGGCTCTGGTCAGTGTGATGGAATTCTTTTGGAAAGGCCTTTTTTAATTATTACTTTTTCTTCTACATGGAAGGTGTGAGACCAAAGGCTTGTCGTGTGTGTGATTTATGGCAGGTAGCTTAGCCCCTCTGTGCTTCAGCAAGTCCACCTGTAAGACTGGCAGAGTAACACTGCACAAGGTGTTGGGAAGCTCAGTTACACTTGCTGTGAATCCTGGCTCTGTCAATACAGCAGCAGTGCAGACAATTAGTCCTTTTTCCCATTTTACTGAACGACCTCATTTCTGGTGTGCTACGAAAAATTGTTTGCTGCTCTAGGTGAGTTCAGGTTGAAATGTTTCAGGCTGGATGGCAGGGATGGTGGAGGCTCTGTGTTTTTAGCCGCATGCCATATTTTCCAAATGTCCCTTTCTGCAGCCAGTCGTTGGGAGGAAATGAAGGCTTTGGAGATCAGGAAGAGTTTTGCCATTTCTTTCAGAGCAATCAGGACTGAACTACAAGGACCCAAGACACAGGTTGCAGGAGTTTTAGAAAAACCCAGCTTGGAGAATAATTTTGATTTAACTTGGTTTTCTTATGGAAAGAAGGAAGAGGTAGCAAGAGAAGGGAGCAGTGCAGTAGACTAGAGAGGGAAACATAAAATAATCCAGTTAAAACGACTGGGGAAAAAAAGGGAGTGTGGAGAAGGAGCAATCCTTTGTGAGCTCCTCAAACAGTTTTGCTCTTAAGGGGCGGGGGGTGAAATGCTGGTTTAATGAGCTGAGGAAATGGGCAATGCTCTGAGCATAGTTTTGAGCTGATACAAAGCAGAATGTTGTCTTTGGATTGCTGTAAGCAGGAATCTGAAGCACTAAATGACTGTTGAGTGAAACATGATTATAAAGCATTGTGCTGTGTGCACACCGTGGAGCTCCAGAGGAGAATGCACCTTCAGCTCTCTTTACATGACAGCATTCCTCATTTGTTTTAACACCTAGCTCACTGTTTCCCTTTCCTTGTATCCTCAACATGTTGTTCCCTCTTTCCCATTTTCCCATGTCACGTCTACCCTCACGGTTTGAGTGCCATCAAGACTGTGCTGAGCTACAGCTGATCAGCATTCAGGCTTGGCAGTAATTGGGAGCTTCTTTAGGCAATACAAGAAGATACCAACCACCTGGAGGGACTGCCCCAGAATCTGAGGGCAGTCATCATTTTCATACAATTTTCCTCTGATTTTTCATTCCCAAAGGACTTACAATTAGAAATGTTTGTGTTCAGTTCAGAAAACATTTCTGTTCAGTGGAAATATTCAGTATTGGGTGTTTTAAACAGTAAAACTGATTCTCCAGTATGAGGCAGATCTCTTCCTCGAGTTAATGAGTTCAGTGAGCAAGGAGAACTTAAGACCTATTACCAAGGAGCACTAAGGATCTGTCCACCCTTACGGCAGCTGCAGATAGTCACCATCTCTGAGCTAGTACCTTAGAATGCTTACTAAGCAAGGGACATCTTAATTTTTGAGAACTAACCTTCATTTTATTTTGTTCTGTCTTTTAAGCAAATCCAAACCAGCTCCACAGATTTCACCCAGCAAGTCTGTGGGAGGAGAGTTTTGTGTTGCTGCAGTCTTCGGATCATCGAGGTCGTGGTTTGCAAACAATCCTGGTCTGAAAAGAGAAAAAGGTTGGTTTATCACAAAAATAAGAGTTGAATTTCACCTCCCATTTCCATTTGCTGTTTTATTTTCTCATTTTGTGGTAGCTCCTGAGCAGATGTACTTTGCAGTTGGACTTGATGCTTCTAAAGGTCTTCTCCAGCCTTAGTGATTCTGCGATTGTCTGTAGATGTTGTTCCTTAAACACAGTGACAAAGAAGATTTTTGGTGATATGATTAGGGTGGCTTTTGGTAAATAGGAAAATTTACAAGAATATCAACTAGTAAAATAAATAATTTGTCTTTTATTATGCTATAATGACAGCAAGGTTTAGTAGTTCAGACTACGGATACCAGATGAAGGTTCACAGTGAGGTAAAGGTGAGACACCTTTGCTAAAGGAAGTGAGCAGACAGCTGTTTGGCAGTGAGTGATTACCTGAACAAAGCTTTGATGAGAAACTCTGTCCCACCTTCTCTCCTATAAGATTTTCCTCTTTTTTTGAAACAAAGGGACAGTTGTGTGCTTTGTGCCATTTTCTCTTTGTGTCTTCAGCCCTTTCTTTTCTTTTAATCACATTTTGGACTGCAAGCATATAAAGTCAAGGGACTTAAAAGAATAAGAAGTCACTCCTTCTGTAAATGTGGGTTTTTTACTGCTTCTGCTGTGCCATTGCAGTAAGCTTTTGTTTCTCTTTGCAAGCAGATCAATCCAAACAGTTCGTAGTGGAGTCGCTGTACATTATCAGTTGCTATGGCAGCCTGGTGGAGCATGTCCTGGAACCACGTCCCCTCAGCACTGCCCCCAAGATCAGTGATGACACACCTTTGGAAATGATGACCTGCCCAAGAGCCAGCTGGACTTTGGTTAGGTAGCTCATTCTTTTTTTCTATTTTTTTTTTTTTCGTCCAGAAAATGGTTGTGATCTTTTGGTTTGGAAGCAGTAAATGAAGTGCGTTGTGATATTCAACTCTATTTTTATCTTAAAGTTTGTCTTAAAGACTCTTAAAAGCTTTGCATGAGAAGAGAGTTTTCTTGATAGCAAATTCAAACCTACCTTTCAAATAGTTCTGTCAGTGTTTACATGCTTACAGTTTTGGGCTCCCTGGTTGAGAAGAGATAGGGATCCACTGGAGAGACTCCAAGAGAGAGAGCTACAAGGATGTTTAAGGGATTTGAACATCTCTCCTATGAAGAAAGACTGAGAGCCCTAGGGCTGTTTAGCCTTGAGGGGAGAAGGCTAACAGGGGATCTTATCAAAGTCTATAAATATCTGAGGGGTGGGTGTGAAAGTGAAGGTGCCAGGCTCTTTTCCATGGTGCCCAGTGACAGGACAAGGAACAAAAGGTATGAGCTTTAACACAGAAGCTTCCACCTCAACGTGAGGAGAAACTTCTTTATTGTGTGGCTTTGAGGTTGCTGTTGCCCTGGAACAGGCTGCCCAGAGATGTTGTGGAGTCTCCTTCTCTGAAGACTTTCAAAACTCATCTGGATGTGTTTCTGTGCATCCTGCCCTAAGAGACTCTGCTTTGGCAGGGCAGTTGGACTCAATCTCCATAGAGATCCCTTCCAACTGCTAATGTTCTGTGATTGTATGTCTGAATGAGAGCATCAAAATACTTCGTAGATGTGAAGCTCCATGAAGGTGTTTATGGATCAGTAGAGCTCCTCATCAGCTGGTGATTTTAAATGGTCATGTTGTAATTTAGCTTTTGATAAGAAGGAATAAACTCAATTACTTCGATAGTGTTAAAACGTAGAACTCCGCCACAAGGCAAGAGTGAGGCTTCCACTATGAAGCACTGCAAAGAATTAGGCAAAGTGTCCTGTAAGTAGCTGAAGGCAGCATTTCTTAAGACAGTTGAAGAAATTATTCCTGACATGTGGAAGAAAGAAAACAAAAATTGATGAGAAAATGTTGTCAGTGCTTTGGACGTTTTAAAATATTTCCCTATCGATTTCTCTTGGCTCCTATATTCCTTAGTGCTGCTTATGGCTGGGCTAGGGTGATCAATACTTGATTTACCAAGCTCTTTAGGAATGGGCCCACCCTAATTAAAATTACAACGCAGACTTCTAGCCCATTACTGTTGAAATGAGGAGGTTGTAATGGAATTGCAAATCCTAATTGGATCGATAGCTCATAACTTTACACAGCTTTGTTTTCACAGTTTCTGAGGGCTCGGTGACTTCGCAGTACCCAAGCGCTGCAGGCTAGCAGGACCAAAAAAAGTTCCCCTTACTTTCTGTTGTGTGTTTGTGTAACGTCAGCATGACATAAAATGGTCCTAAATCTGCTTCCCCCAGCGCGTCTGAACCGCCTCCAAAGGGTTTTCTTTGCGCAATGCTCGTCGCAAGAATTGTCCCTGCCTCACGATCCGCAGGGTTTGCTCATGCTGTTGGGCTGCCTCTGGTGTTTGCAGTGTTTGAACAACCTAATTTAAATAATTACAAACATTTTGTGAGCTTGTATAGATAATTACATGTGATGACAGAAACACTGATTTACATTCCCTGTATTAGCTAAAATATTAATAGTCTTGTGTTTTACCTCAGAACTCCTCAGTGGAATGAGCTCCAACCACCATTTAATGCAAACCATCCACTGCTTCTGGCTGCAGATGCTGTGCAGTACTACCAGTATCTTCTGGCTGGCTGTAAGTAGCTGACAACTTTTTGTCTTGTCTTGTGTGCATGTCTGAAGCTGTGTGTGACTTTCTGAGTTGGTTTTTCAGTGTAGGTAGAGCTCAGTCCACGTTCAACCCCAGAACAGGGCTTTATGTAACCCACTATGTTAGTAAGGGTGGATGTCCTTAATTTCCCTTGACCTGTAACATAGAATGGTTTAGGTTGGAAGGGACCTCAAAGCTCCAACCCCCCACCATAGGCAGGGACACCTCCCACTAGAACAGGTCACTCAAGATCTCATCCAGCCTGGCCTTGAACACCTCCAGGGAGGGAGCAGCCACAACCTCCCTGTGCAACCTATGCCAGTCACCACCCTCACTGCAAAGAACTTCCTCCTAGCATCCAGTTTCAATCTCCCCTCTGCTAGTTTAAACCCATTCCACCTCATCCTGTCATTACAAGACCTTCTCAATAGTCCCTCCCCAGCCTTCCTGTAGCCCCCTTCAGATACTGGAAGGTGTCCTCAAAGCCTTTTCCAGGCTGCAGAGCCCCAGCTCTCTCAGCCTGTCCTCCTAGCAGAGCTACTGCAGCCCTCTCAGCATCTTGGTGGCCTCCTCTGGACTGGCTCAAACAGTTCCATGTCCTGCTTGTGATAGGGGCTCCAGAACTGTATACAGTAAAAACATTGGGGTAGAAAACAGTTTCTTTTTTTGGTATGAATCAGGGCTGTAAGGCTTTCATAGAGCCAAAATGTGCTTGGCAGGTCTTGCAAGTGTGACCCACTGGATCTCCTAAAGGGAGGGTTTCCTCACTTCATTTCTTCATGTGCTTTTAGCCATTTTCTCTCATGAGCTCAATATTCAGTGACAAGTGAGTGTATCTGCATTTCCCCTCTGCCCTGGAACTCCTGATTGCTGGGCTGCTTCCAGGCAGAGTCTCAGACAGCTGCTTCCCTTAGGAGCCTTGGCATCACTTCCAGGGATGGCTGCCCACCTGCCTCCTCCTGTGTCTTACCCAACCACGTCACTCAGGGAGCCAATGTGCATAGCATGGCATATGCAGAAACATTCATCTGCCTGCATCTTACAGCTTAGAGCTGAACTTGTTTATTTTAGGTTGGCTTTCTAGATAAGTGGCTATTTGTGTTCTATTTTACGTTGGCCATCCCAAAAAGAGAAGAATATTTGACAGCAAAGTCTCTCTTCTTTTTTGTCTTGGGTATCGTCAAGATCAAAGTGATAAAGCAGTCAAAGTTTCACAAGGGAGCAGCTCTTGGCGTATGTAAAGGTACCCATGGGGAAACAAGACCCTCTGCACAGTTGTCAGTGTGGCTCATGCCAGCATATTATGTGACACAGGCATTTTAAAATGCAGAAAGTGGACATCTGGACCAAACGACAGAGTGTCTGAATGTGACTGGTAAAAGCAAGGCTGGTGCCAGATGAGATTTGCTGCTTCTACCTGTCCATCTGTTGCATGTGCTCTGAGCTCAAAATGTTGGGGGAAACTACAGGGTTAGGATCTGCTGCCGTGGAGCTTTCTTGCTTGGTGAGCACAGAAAAAGGAAGACAACTGAAAAGGTAGAAAATAATTTGAAAAAAAATAATAGCACGGAGCACCATGGCAGATTTGCCTTTGGGCTCCAGGGGAAACAGCAACACCCAGCAGTCTTGAAACAGTCTCCCAAAGTAGTTTTATCTAGAGCCTTTGACTCCAAAGCTAGCTTTGATTCACAAATACTTACCTATGTTTGTAAATCCTTGCAGCTTGGGCCAGATTTCTTCCTCTTCCTCCTCTCCCTCCCCAGTTTTCTGCTGTGGTTTTCCATGTCTTTAGCATCCATATTGCTTCCTTCAGTCTTCCCTGCATACTATCAATGCTTTCATAGAAATATGTAAGTTATAGTAGGTAGTTCTTGCAGTATGGGTCCAAGAGCACAGAATGCTGCCTGGAGAGCCCTGGACATTTGTGAAAGTAGTTTGGCTGCTTTTTAGTTTCTGTTGAAGTTCAAAGCAGTCTCAACAAAAACCTTTCTGTGAGCATTGGTGCTTAGATACACAGATCACATTTATCCTAAATACCGAAATCAGGGCTGGGTGTGGTTCATGATGTCATTAGCAGCTCAAATGCTACACATTTCAAATGATTTTCTACTGAAAACTTTGCAAAGGAAGAAGACTGACTGCTAGCTAAATGTCGACAGAACAATGAATTTTGTATTATTCCTATTGCATGAAGAATTTTCATTCAGGTTTGAGTTCACACGAGAGGAATTTACAGACTTGTTGAATAGCAGGGGCTGGAACCTTCTGGAGATCACCTAGTTTAACCCCCCCCCGCTAATTCTTTTAGATGGGTGTGGAACGTCAAGAAAAATAGAATAATAAACACTAAAGACAAAAAGGTATTTAGAGGAGACAGTAAAAGTGGCATCAACAGAGAACTTTGTGTGTGTATCTGATCTCCTTTGAAGTTTTATTTGACCGCTGGATTTATTCTATCTGAAGCTACTCAGGGAAGTTCCTGAAGAGATGGAGTCAAAGCAGGAGTCACACCAGAGAGCCCAAGACACCTGTTAGCCTTCCCCCTGTTAAAGCCACGCTAAAAAAGGAGTTCTCTGACTCTGCTTACCTGTGGCAGTGTAATGGGCTGACATTAGCTGAAGCCTGTGGTTTGATCTGCTATCGCTTCCGTCAGGAGGTTTAATTGCCAGCAAATGGCTAAATAGGGGGTTAGGGTGAATGTTGCATCTGTCTGCCACGTTAGTGGTAAGAGGAATTCTGGCGCCGTTTCAGGGTCACTATTTGTATCTGTCCATCAGAGGCAGAATACAGCAGTTTCTCTCAGTTTCTGTATAGCATTTCTGCCAATTGTTTGGCTCCATTAAGTGTGCAGGGGAAATAAAAGCCTGAATGACCAAGTCACAAGGGGGTATGGATAGACCCTTTCTTTGTCCACACTCGGAACATTGCATTAGGTCTCATTATCCATTTATAATAAGTGACCTTTGCCCCCTGGGTCATTGTAAAATACTCAGTGTGCTTTTTAGCACAGAGTACCTCTGTCAGCAGACGGACAGAACAATGAAACGTCTGGCGGGCTGCTTGGAGGGCTGCGCGCTCCAGGTTCTCATAAATATGTAGTTTGATGCCAAAACACAGGACCAAAATCTTCCTTAATCTAAAAAAAAAAAAAAAAAAAAAAGGTATAAAGGAGACCAGTGAGCAGTTGTGATAAAGGGAGAATGTTCTCAAAACACTGCGTTGGGTTATTTACACAGGGTTCGGCTTTTCGTATTTGCGGGGCATCTTGGAGTTACTTTCGCAGCTAACAAGGAGCCATTGTTTGCAGAAATATTTGGTACAACAAGTGTCCAAGACCTTTATCCCAAGGGTATTTCTAAGTGGATTAGCACAGCTGTTTCATTGCTTTGAGGTCATCTGTGACATCTGCTGCAGAAACCTGGATCAGAGCATGCCGTTCGTGTCTACCTGAGCGCCTTATCGCGGCCGCAGCTGATGCGGAGAGGTGAGAGCATGGACAGCAAGAGCTTTGGGCCCTTCTGTAAGCTCCTGGCTTCAAAGTGCACTTGAATGTTTAATTCCACAACCTGCTGGCCTGTAGAAGGCCTCAGTGTCCTGCTCCTCACTAGTTCAGGCTTCTTTTGCAGTTGGTCAAAGTCAAACTACCCAGTGGTAGATGCTAGAGGTTTCTTTCCTACCCTTCTCAGGTTTAACACAGATTATTTTACCTTATTTCTGTCTTTAATACTCCCTTTTTATTTACCTGTGCTCTGAGCAACTCCCAAATCTAATCACAACACAGGAAGAAAATTGAAGTAATGTTTTCTTCTTCCTAGATGTTTTTCCATAGCATGCATCCCATCACCTGGTGTGGCTGGACTGTCATAGCAGCCCTAGCAGAAAGAGGAGCATTGCACAAGAGGCATAGGAAGGGTTTGGTTGTCCACAGGAAGAGTGTAAAGCACTTGGCTTTCTTCAGAGAACTGCCAAGTCTCATCATGACTTGTTCTTTAGAACCACTTGCTTCTGTCTGTTTAGTACTTAGCAACTAAGATGCTTCTGGCAGCATAAACTCTTGAAACCTGCTCTTCAGGTGTTCTTTTCCTGTCCACCACAGTCTGCTGTTCATATTCAGGTACATTTTCTCTCTGTAGAGACTTTACTCTCTCTTACCACCACCCCAAGTCTTACCTACTTGTTTGACTGATCCCATTTCCTTGGTCTGATTCCTGTACCTTGCATTTTTGCACGTTTGGATTCATACAGAGGTGTGCATGGCACATGATGGAGCTGCAGTGTCAGGTGGTAACTTGGCTGACAGAAGCGAGGCTCACATCCTCATTTCATACTTCTTGTTTCCATCTTCCTTACCCTTGCTCTTGGACTTCACTTTCCCATTGCACTGGAGGAGTGGACTGCCGTTGAAATCTCTGGAATGTGGGCAATTAATGAAGACCCCTTGAAATTAGACCAAAAGCTGCATCACCCCCCCCCCAAAAAAAAAAAAAAGGTATTGACTAAAATGAGAGATGATTTCTCTGTTCTGGCTCTGAAAAGGGCACCTTCATATTCCAGCAAGAGTTTTGGCTCATCAAGACCAGTTTTATGGAGATGACCTGCAGCTGTCAGAAGCAGGCCAATGACAAGAATTAATATATTAACTGGTATGCAGTACTCTTTTGACAAATTGCTTACTAAATACATCAAAATTGATTGGACATTCTGTGTTTAAATTGACAAATGACTGCATTAGGGGAAGGAGGGAAATCCATTAATTACAGCTGCCCTCAACCATAGGAAATGTAATCATATAAATATGGATTTTGTTAAAACAAAAGTCTCTACTTTACTGCAGCGTTGCTGGTAAGTGTACTTGCACCTCTTTGCCATTAAACCTCCAATAGGAGGTTTTGAAGACGGATCTTTGCGACTGGCTTTTAAATAATCAAAGAGCATTTCTGTTGTGTTAAAAGGAATGATGCAGTGTTTCCTCAGCCTGCTCTGACCGCCTCTGGAAATGGTTTCTCTCTCAGCAAAACTGAGACGCAGCTGAGATTCTGCTGGCTCACTCCTTGTTTACTCTCAAACGCGGCGCAATTCGGATTCCACCATCTTCAGGTTGAAACCAGGACCCCCCTGGTCTCAAATCTTTGTTCCTGTGCTGGCCTCCAAGTGATGCTTGCAGAGCTGTTACTGATTTCTGAGCGAGAATTCGCACTTGGGTTAGGCCTGAAGATATAATCAGTTTTATAGGCTTGGTTAAGGGGTTCCTGCAAAGGCTGAGGTCTGCCTTTATGGCTGCCTTTGACTTTTGGCTGTTACAGCACATTTTCGTTTTCTGGCCCAACTGTTGTGCATATCTTGTGTTTGACTGAAAATGGCTTTCATTAGAAGTCCAACTTAGCAACTATTCATTGTCTTCAAAGGGAGGGGGTTTGGCCTTTCCTGGCTGTTTGTTTGGGCTAAATGATAACACAGCTTCAACAGATAATCTCTGCCACTCTGACATCATCTCTGCACTTCCTGCTCCCTCTAATGAAAGCTCTGCGCCCTGAGCGAGCCTTTTGTCTCCGAGCAACATTGTGGTTCTTTATGGCCTAGTTTATATTCCTTTCATACATTCCACTGATGGAAATAAAAATTCCATCCGGCGAGCTGGTGAATATTGTGCAGTGAGAGTGGAGACTGGATTAAATAACTGCGTGAATGTGTGCTCCGAGGACAGATCCCCTGGAAAACAAACTCCTGTAACCCAAGCCAGGCTGCTGCTGCACGTGCTACACCGAGCAGATCCGGGGAGGAATCTGGTCATACTGGTCTGCAGGCCTTTCTCCCAGCTCAGCAGAGCGTGGTGGAGCTCTGGTAATAGGCTGATGAACTGGGACTGACAATTTTATTTAGTGTTCTGCCACTTCTCAGCTTTCTGCCTCTGTATTTCGGAGGGCTGCAGCACCTCCCCTATGGGGGACTGGCTGAGAGAGTTGGGGCTGGTCAGCCTGGAGAAAAGGAGGCTTCAGGGTGGCTTTAGAGCAGCCTTCCAGTGCCTGAAGGGGGGTGCAGGAGAGGTGGAGAGGGACTTTTTACAAGGGCTTGTAGTGATAGGATGAGGGACAATGGCTTTGGGCTGGAAGAGAGGAGATTGAGGGTGGAGATTAGGAAGAAATTCTTTACAGTGAGGATGTGAACTCTGGAACAGGTTGCCCAGGGAGGCTGTGGCTGCCCCCTCCCTGGAGGTGTTCAAGATCAGGTTGGATGAGGCCTTGAGCAACCTGGGCCGGTGGAAAGTGTCCCTGCCCATGGCAGGAGGGTTGGAACGGAATGATCTTGAAGGTCTCTTCCAATCCAGCCCATTCTGTGCCCCTGTGATTTTTCCTTCTTGCAAATTTAATTTAAATCTATGTTCTTTGTCTTTCACTAGTAGGAGAGAACACGAGTTATAGTATGCACCCCACAGCAGGGTGTGTTTGGGCTGTGATCTGTGGGGCAAGAGCTGTGTCCTGCTGTGTGTGTTCTATGTCCATCGCAGCAGAGCTCAAGTTCAGATAATAAAACTGATCCAAACCAGAGCCTGTCCTGTAACAACAGTTATGCTGTCCTGTAGTTATGAGGCACCCAAAGCCTTTTTGCTCTGTTTCAGTGGCATCTCTGCATGGCCATGGTCAGACATGAGTTTGGGGTAGATTCAGCAGCTCTCAGCTGCCCGTTATGGTGTCTCTGCTGGGCTTTACCGGTTCTGCTGCGGCACTATGAGCACTTCAGAGCAAAGTTGGCCAGTTTAAATAATCCACTGATGAAGACACCAAGCAGAGCTCTCTGACCTCAGCCTGAGGTGTGTGAAGCCCACTTGAGTTTATGGGATGTGCCATGCTGTGGAGCCTGGAACAAGAAGTGGTGTGTGGGTTAAGATTTTCACCACCAGCAGTGTTGTGGGCAGATCTTGGGACCAAAGGAAGCATGGCCAGCAGGTGGACATTTTGAGGAGAATGCTTCAGAAAATGAACAGCTAAGTGTTTCTCTTGACTCAGGTATCCTCTCCATTACAGGAACCTCTGAGCGTGTGTCTCTCTATTAACTAGAAGTGAGTGTGTGCATTTTAACTAGGAGTGAGACACTTAGAAGTTGTTGCTGGAGAATTTTGGCAATTTAAATAAATATTTCCTAGCTGGATTTTTTTTTTTCTGTGTTTAAAGCTTTGCCAGACTGTATCTATCATTTGTAAATCTGTGTATTTTTATATAGATTTTATGACTACAGTTATGTTTCCAGTGAAACCCATTCCAAGCATGAGTTCCCCTTACAGAGTTGCTGCATGTATTTGGGTGTTTTTTTGGCAGCAGTCACAGTGAAAATGGAATTTTCAGGTTTGCTTCTTAGACTTGGAGGCATAACAGATTGCAAGCTAATCTGGATCACCTTCCCCTTCCAGTAAAGATGTTTCTAATGAACTTGTAATTCATGCTGGATTTTTTTTGAAGGGAAAACTGTGTTTCCCTAAAACTGTAACCAGCAACTTCCTGCTCCCTACAGGAAACAGGACTGAGTGGTAAAGGGAAGCAAATGTAATTCCTGGCTGAGCTTAGGACTGATTGGGGTAAACAGGAGCAGGGAAGATGGCATTTCACAGAATCACAGAAGCATCCAGCTTGGCAAAGCCCCTCAGGGTCACCAAGTCCAACCTATAACCCTACTCTACAAGATTCACCTTACACCAGATCCCTAAGTAACACACCCAAACGACCCTTAAGCACATCCAGGGTTGGTGACTCCACCGCCTCCCTGGGCAGCTCATTCCAGTGCCTGACCACTCTCTCCGTGAAAGAGCTGCACCATTGCCTATAAGCAGGGACTAAATCTGGTACATTCCTCAGCCTTAATTGTTTTTGTGATTTAATAGGGATGAGGTAGATCACAGAATCACAGAATTAACCAATTTGGAAAAGAACTCTAGGATCATCAAGTCCAACCTATCACCTAACCCTTCTAATTAACCAAACCATGGCACTAAGTGCCTCATGCAGGCTCCTCTTAAAAACCTCCAGGGATGGGGACTCCACCACCTCCCAGGGCAGCCCATTTCAATGCCAATCACTCTTTCTGTGAAGAATTTCTTCCTAATGTCCAGCCTAAGCCTCTCCTGGCACAGTTCGAGGCAGTGTCCTCTTATTCTGTCCCTAGGTGTCTGGGAGAACAGACCAAGCCCTGCCTGGCTATAACCTCCCTTCAGGTAGCTGTAGAGAGCAATGAGGTCTGCCCTGAGCCTCCTCTCCTCCAGGCTGCACACCCCCAGCTCCCTCAGCCTCTCCTCCCAGGGATGTGCTCCAGGCTCCTCCTCAGCCTTGTTGCCCTTCTCCGGACAGCTTCCAGCACCTCAACATCTTTCTTAAATTGAGGAGTCCAGAACTGGACACAGCACTCAAGGCATGGCCTAACCAGCTCCGAGTACAGATAAAAGTTTTAACTGTGTAAGGTGCATTGGCAGTGGATGTGAAGCTTTTGATGCAGCTGGGCCTGTGCATGGCTTCTTCAGCTCGCCCAGCACTTGCCCCTCTTAATCCATGTTTTATAAACCAAGTGCTGGAAGCAGCCCCGCGCCTAGGAACCCAAAATACTTTCAGATGTGTACAAACAACAATAATGAACAAGGGCACATGCTGAAATAGTTCTTTACTATTCTTCCATGGTCATCTGGAACTTCTTAGAGCGGGGTCCATCAACACGCAGGGGTCAGTTTTCAAAGCAGTGTACAGGGATTTAGCCGCGCGACTCCCATTGACGTTAATGGGAGTCAAACGGCTAAATCCCCACGCACCGCTTTGAAAATTTACTACTAAGCCTCCTGACTTCTCACTACATACTTTGATTGTAACAGTAATCCATGGTTAACATAATTTTCCCGACAATAATGTCAAACATACTTTTGAAGTCGGTGAATTATAGAAATAGTTACCTCTTCCATAATTCTTTAAAGATGGCCATCGGATGGATTGCGCCGCAGGTTGGGGTGGTTGAAGTGATTCTTTAGCTCAGGCAAGGATCTCTCTGTTATCCTTTGGTGCAGAAGTGATAGTCTGCTCACAGGCTGGGCATTTAAAGTGTTCGACAGCCCTAAGATGCTCTGTACTGTGAGCAGCTGTCAGGTTCCAGCTCTGCCAGGCTTGTCGTGTTCGTTGTTCCTCTGGGAACTTTAGCAATGGAAGCTGGAGTTGAGCACAGTGAACCCTCTTGCAGTGCAGCCAGGGGTAATGGTGAAGCCTGAACACCTAATTAGCACTTTTTAGGAGGGGAAAAATAAAAAGCCAGGCTGTCGACTGTCAGACTGGTGAAAAGTCAGGAGCAAGTAAAGCAGTCATCAAAGCAGGGATAATCTAAGGAGAATTCCTGTCCTGATTACAGACTTACCTATTCCTGTAAGATGAAAGTGCTGAAACAGAGAATGGATGGTCTGTAAAGCACCTAATAAACTGTGGGCAGTATACAAATAATGAATGAATAAATCTGTAAGTCAATTGGTGGTGTGAAATAACTGTTAGGCTGGCTAAACTCCTGGTTTACAGAGGGGGTTAAGCTTAATTTTATGATGTTTATGCATAGAAGAATCTCAGAAAGTCCTACCAGGGTAAAAAACGAGTGGGGAGAAGTTCTGGGTGGAAAAAAAAAGGACATTTTAATTTGCATGGCATGCTCCTGCAGGAGTTTACAAGCTGGAAAATGCATTAAACTCAGAACTTTGTTCAGTAATGTGTAGCCACAAGTGGAAGTACGTGGAGTATATCACCACACTACAGTTCACTTGAAACGTGGCTGTGAGCATTCTGCCTAAACTGAAAGTCTCCTCTTCACTTTCCTGTCACACTGGAGCAGAGGCAGAGCCAGCAGGCACAGAGCTGTGTGCTGCAGGAGGAGATTTAGGAACACGCATGCAGTAAAACTCCCTATAAACAGTCATTGGACCTGAACTACGTAGCAAAGCTGACTGGGAGATAGCAAAACCAACCCCTGCCAGGAGTGAGATCACATCTGTAAGATGGAAAAAAAGGTGAACCTGTTGAATTTGAAGTGGCTGCACAGAGACCTAAACCACAGCTGTCACACTCCACTTGTCCTGGGTAACCTGATGGAACTAATACACCAGTAGTAGTTCCAGAAGCAGCATGAAGTAAATCATTCAAATTGTGGAGCCTAATTTTAAGAGAAGCACTCCTGAAGCTTGTTGACAAGCATGTGATTACCCCTAGGTTTAAGGCATAACATGGGAACCACAGAAGCAGCATCCAAATCATCCTTGGTGTGAAGCCAAGGGATCTGTCCTTTTATCCTGCATACCTGTTTGCCGTGGGCATCGCTAGAGGCTGCACATGGACACGGGGTAGACTGCAGAGTTAATGAATTAATTGAGTACACTGCTGCTGCCTCTGGTAGATTTTACACCCTTATTTCAAAATACAAACGTTGTGTATTCAGATGAAATAGAGGAAAGCTCCCTGGGTGTCTGCAGCAGGCATGTGCATGGCAGGCAGCACAGAAGAAATATTCTTTATAGCCTGCAAACGCTTTTGTTTGCTCTTAATTTGCACAAACATCCATCCCTTGGAGAAGAGCACATTGGGAATTTCATCTATAACTCTCAATTAAATAGAATTGTGTAAAGCTTATTTATATAAATGAGAAAATTAAAACCTTTTGGTTGAAGGAGGACACAGAACTAAGTAAAACTAATGATTTATTGTTCCCAAATTAAAACCATCAGGGCGCAGGCTACAATTGAGCTGTAGTGTTTCTTTGTTCCAACACTTCTGTGCTGCTGAAAGATGACAATTTATAATCTTTGGACGAAGAAAGGCTTGTCTTGGGTCTAGGTATTTATTGTATAATTAGCCCATCTCTGGACAAAAACCACTGTTTGTTCATTCCAATATTCATCAAGCATCTGTGTCTGGCTAGGTCTTGCTCACGTGTCAGGGATGCCAATGCAGATTGCTCAGGGTTAATAGAAATTGGTTGTTTTCTTTGTTTCTCACTAAATATGGTGGCAAAGTCGCAGCACAACGAGGGTTTGGCATCCTTCATCACTGAGCTGTGTCAGTCAGGTCCTGGAGCTGCAGAGGAGGATCAGCTCAGCTATATTTCAGCTTTTGTTTTGGCTTGCGTTGGAACTTTTGTCTTCACAGTCACTTCTGTGCAGTTTTTCTGGCACTAACAATTAACACAGAAGTTGCTAAATTTGGAACATGTTAGTTTGTAGGGTTTTGTTTTTTTTCCCCCCCAGATCTTTGCTGTTAATAATATTATTTTCTCCAGTATAGTAGTAAGATTAATCCTGTAAAAGTCCTGTCCTTGGCAACCCCTGAGCATAGCCTGGCTGTGTCCTCCCAGCACTGCCCTGCGCATCTTTAGCACACCACTGAGGGCAGCCCTCAGGCTCCTTTGCTCCCAGCTCCAAGTCCCTGCTCCCTCAGCCTGGCTTCACAGAAGATGTTCCACTGCCTGCAGCAGCTTTGTGACTCTGTGCTGGACTCTTCTTAGGGCAGCTCCCTGAAGTAATTCTTGAACTGAAGGTCCCAGAACTGGACACAGTGTTCCAGATGCAGCCTCACTGAGGCAGAGGAGAAGGGGAGAAGAACCTCTCTCGACCTGCTAACCACAGCCCTTCTACTGGATGGAGGAGCAGGAATTTACTCCAGATTTAGAGTTGATGAAGATCACTTTTTGCTTGAAGGAGAACAGAGAATAAAGATGCTACTGTTATTTTTGAGCAGCTCAAAGATGTTTTTTGCCCCTTTGCCAAATATTTATGGCAGAGCTCTGAATTTTGCTGTAGGTAGCACTCTGGTTTTTGAAGTGACCTTGAATGCTTGCTGATGGATTTTTTTTTTTGTTTTGCAAGTGGAATTAAGAAACTCATGTCCTGTTCTACTGCATAAAGAGAAGTTGTATGTTCTAATTCTCACTTTAGATTTTAACCAAGGCTCATTTCCTTTGTACTCTTTCACTCCAAGACTAAATATCCAGAATTCTGCATTTCCAGATTAAACCAACACACTTGCATCCTGATATTTGGTGTGTATTTGCTCAAGATGTTGGTGTTAAGAATAGCAAAAAAAAAAAAAAAAAGTTAAAAGGTTGGCAGAGCTCAGACACAAAACATTGAATTAATTATGATAGGAAGGTACAAAACACTGCAACTGCCAGTAAAAGACATTCTCCATGCACCAAGGACTTGCCCGCTCCTGCTCTCTGTGTGCGCCATTTGTGACTGTTTCCTGATGAAGAACAAATTGCAGGAGTGCAAGACAAAACATCAAAGCTCCTGAATAAGATGAATTTTGTTATTGCTTTTCCTACTTTATAGGGAAATTCCCAAAGAACTGGGGAAAAATCTCAGCCTGAGAACAGCTTCACTGGTGTGCGAGAGAGAGGCTGCCACAATTTCCAGTGTGAATTCAGATTTTCAAAGAATTAAGCTGGGAGAGAAAAGATTACTTTCAAGCGCAAATTCCTGGAAATGTGCCTCTGGGCTTAAATTAATCTCATCTTGGAGCCTGATACCGATGCAAGAGGTGTGTGACCCAGAAATGAAGGCAAAAAATCAGGCTTTACATTTTTTTTCCTGTGTTGTACAGATATTTGTTCCTGTTACTGCAAGGCAATTTTTGACTCGAGGAAACTGCTGCACGAGTATATCTGCAGTCAGCAGGAGAGCAGTGGCAAATCTCCAGCAAGGATCACTTGTCTTACAAGGCCCTGTCTCAGAGAACACTGCCTGCTCCCACTGAGGGCAGTGGGAGTAGAGCTTTGCCTGTGGCTAGGCTGGGACCATCGTTACAGGCTCCTGCTATCAAAACCAGACCCTCTTTAAACGCCTGCTTTTGTGATAGGTGTGGTACATAAATGCTGTTTTATTAAATAGCAAAATAAATTGCTGAGGTTTGACCTCAGCTGAGGCTTTATCACTGTTGCCCTGCTGGTGAACTCAAAGGCAGAGCTTTTTTGGTGGAATTCAGCGTGTCATCACGTTTGGGGGTTTTTTTTGGTAGAAAGAGTTAATGCCGTGCTCTGGAGCTGCACTGGGACAGAGCTTACTGCAGAGCTGTGATTCCTCAAGGAAAGGCAACAGCGTGGGACCCAAACTTCTCAAATTTGGCTTGCTCCCTGTAAAGCAGTCTCAAATCTCCAGGGAAATGGAACAGTTAGCAAGGGAGTAGCACCGTGACAAAGCATGGGGGATGCAGCTCCATGGGCTAGTGTGTTTGCAGCTACTCACTGAAGAGCAGCACTGTGACAAAGCAGGGGGGATGCTGCTCCGTGGGCTAGTGTGTTTGCAGCTACTCACTGAAGAGCAGATTCCCTTGTCTTGACAGCTCGAGTGGTTGCCCCTGGGATAGAAAACAAAAAGAAATTCAGAACAGTCCATAAAGTTCCCCTTAATTTGAAAGCAAAAACATCTGCTAGAGCCATGAACAGTTTGTTAGCAGAGTTCAATAAGAGGAAAGCCTGCAGTTGATCAGCTGTGCCCCTAGAAACAGGCAGTGCTCCAGTCAGTTGAATTTATTGTTGGAGAGGTAGGAGAGGTGGGGAAGATTAGGATAGCAGCAAAATGTGTCAGGTGTTGGAGTGGGCTGCCCAGGGAGGTGGTTGAGTCACCAGCTCTGGATGTGTTTAAAGGTCGTTTGGATGTGGTGCTCAAGGATATGGTGTAGGGGTGAATCTTGCAGAGTAGGCTTAGCAGTTGGACTTGGTGATCCTTGGGGGTCTTTGCCAACCTGAATGTTTCTGTCATTCTGTGTCAGAACAATGGGTGTGAGGTTTAAGTGAGGGCAGCACAATGCTGCTGATGTGGAAAGTGAAGCATCTGGACTGTCTGAAGCTTTGCTGATGTGTTTAAATGACTCAAGGACCAGGAACTCAAGGGGGAACATCTTTACTGTAAGGGTCCCAGAGCACTGGCACAGGCTCCTCAGAGAGGTTGTGGAGTCTCCTTCTCTGGAGACTTTCATGGCCTGTCTGGATGTGTTCCTGTGTGCCCTGAGCTACATTGGATGGTCCTGCTCTGGCAGGGGGGTTGGACTTGATGATCTCTTTGGGTCCCTTCAAACCCCTGACATCCTGTGATCCTATGCAAAATATGGATCTGTACAATGAAGATTCTGCACTTCTCTGACTTATTTTGTGATCACATTTAAACACTAAATTATTTTTTTTCTCTATACACAATTTTATACTAACTGTTCAAGGTGGGTTTGGATTCATGCAGTCTACAGAGCTGAAGAACTTGTGTTTTCCTGTTGGAGTGAGTCCATAGGGAGGTAAATGATAGCAGTGAACAAGAGGAACAAAATCAGCTTAGTTTTGTTGTGTGATTTAAGGTTATTGGTACCATTTTTTTGAAAACAGCAGAGATGTAGGTATTTAAACTACCGTAATGCATTGCAACTCTGAGTTGAGAATTTCTGTTCTTTTATGATCCGGTGAAATAATCTCAGTATTTGATCTTTTTGGCAAATTACACATGACATTCTTTGGCATGGATGCTTAATTAATGTATTTTTACTACTACACTGCAAAGGTGACAGCAAGATGATAACAAAGTACTTCCAAGTAAATGGCAAGAAAGTCCTATCCTCAAACCCAAATTTCTCTGAAGCCAGCTTTAAAATCAGCTGTGTGAACGTCCCAGTCAGAGTGACAGCTCTTGCTGGGAAGTCCTGGCAGCGTCCTCACAGCTTTAAGAAATACAAATGTTACTGTGCCAATAACTGACAAAGCTTTGTTGTTGTTTCCCAAGCATTTCACAGTAGATCTGATTTTTCTGTGGTTTTTTTGCAGTGGTTCCACCAGGAAGCCCTGGGCCCATCACTCGGCACGAGTCCTACGACAGCCTGGCCTCTGACCACAGCGGGCAGGAGGATGAGGAGTGGCTTTCACAGGTATGCTTCCTGGGAATGGTCATCATGGATTCACGGGTTGGGTTGGAAGGGACCTTAAAGATCATCCAGTTCCAACCCCCCTACATGTGCAGGGACACCTTCTGCTAGACCAAAGCCTCATCCAGCCTGGTCTTGAACATTTCACAGGCTCACAGGATGTCAGGGGTTGGAAGGGACCCAAAGAGATCATCAAGTCCAAGCCCCACTGCCAGAGCAGGAATGCTGAATTTTTGCTAAGTGAACAGAGCCAGGATAGCTCTTCTGAGCCTGAAGATGCTGACGCTCTCCAAGCAAGCCACTTTAGATTAAGCCCAAAGTGCAAGTGTGTTTTTCAAAATTAAAGTGTTGTTATCAACAGCAACAGCATGCAGTGAAAAAACACTGCCCTTCACTTCAACTTTTCAATTAGAACAGTGGGTAATGTGTGCTGTCAGTGTGAAGTAGATACAATATGTTTATCCTGCACACAACAGGAGAGTGAATAGGAACATCTGGCCATAGCCTCAGTAAAATTGCAGAGGCATCTGTTTACCTCTCGGCTCTGTGACACTGATGGTTTCAAGCTTAAAATATACAGATTACTTTATCTGTGGCCTAATTTACACTGCTGCATAAAAGCTACTTGCCTCAGAAACGGCTACAGTCAATCCAAGTTAGGCTGAGATAAATGCAGAGATGGGAATAGTGCTAAATAGGCTGTGCATTTGTCATCTTGGCTTAGCAGCGGACTCGGAACGACGTTAGCCACTGTTTAAAATGGCTTCTGAAAGAGTTGAGAACCGCTGCTGGCACACATCTCTGTCACAGAGATCCAGAAATGGGTTTTCATGACTGCCCTCACTACACTGCGTTTTTGCTGTGAAGCTGATGGTTGTTTTAGCAGAAGCTGATGGGATTTTAATAGTCTGGTTCTGTCGTCTTCCAGCTGGGAGCTCACCTGAGGTTAATCTTTTTGTTTCCTCTTTCCTTTTTTTGATCTTTAGAGGCTCTTTTTGATTTAAATAATTACATTGCAGAAGACTTACATAGAATCATAGAATCAACCAGGTTGGAAGAGACCTCCAAGCTCATCCAGTGCAAGCTATCATCCAGCCTAGCCAATAGGCTAGAGCATGGCACTAAGTGCCCCATCCAGGCTTTTCTTGAACACCTCCAAGGATGAACTAGATCATCTTTAAGAACCGTTCTGTGATTCTATGATTTTATTTTCAAGGCCAAATTTTCCTCATCACACACATTTCCAGCAATGCTACTATTTGAAGTTTTCACCATAGAATCACAGACTCATAGAACAGTTTGGGTTGGAAGGGACCTCCAAAGGTCATCCAGTGCAACTCCCCCTGCAGTCAGCAGGGACATCCTCAACTGCATCAGGTTTCCCTGAGCCTGGTTGAGCCTGATGTTGAGTATCTGCAGGGATGGGGCTTCAGCTGCCTCCCTGGGCAGCTTCTTCTGGTGTTCCACCACTCTCATGCTGCAGAACCTGTTCAGAACATCCAATCTCTATCTGCTCTTCTCTAATTTCAAACCACTTCCCCTTATTCTGCCTTTGGAACCAGTCCCTCTGCAGCCTTCGTGGTTGTGTTTGCATTCCTATAGTTAGCTTATTTAAGGCTTGCCAGAATTGTTACTCATCAGCTTTGTCGATATCAGTGTGAAAGCTGCTTGAGAGCAGCAGGATTCCAGGGGCTCAGTGCACTGAAGGATTTGTTTGTCTGTGTTAAGCATTTCCCCATATTCCCATCCCACAGGTGGAGATAGTGACTCACACTGGGCCTCATCGCCGCCTATGGATGGGCCCCCAGTTCCAGTTCAAAACCATCCACCCCTCAGGCCAGACCACTGTCATCTCCTCCAGTTCTTCTGTGCTGCAGTCACATGGCCCAAGTGATACCCCTCAGCCCCTTCTGGACTTCGATACAGATGATCTTGATCTCAACAGTCTCAGGTAAACCCAATTGCCAAGCTGCTCTGCATGTGTGGTGTGAATGTTGCCTCTTGCTTACACGAGGCCATCTGGCTAAAACGTGTCAGAGTTCTCATCAGGCTTGTTCAGATGAAACTCTTAGAAGAGTGTGTGACTCAGCCACCACAAAAATTCATCCAGGCCAGGCAGTTTTAGATTCCTTTCTGCTGCCCCTTCTCCTGCAAATGGCAGTGAGACACAGTACAAAGCCTTGCTCAGCCTCATCTTGGCTTTCACAGGCTCTGTGTTGCTTAATAAATTCATTTTCTCAGACATGAGTGGGTGCTTTATGCCACAGATTTAGATGCTGACTGTGAAGTGGTCAGCGTGTTTGAACAGTAAGTGAACTTCTGGAATGGTTTTTTTCCCTCCCCTGTTGGATTTTTCCCTTCCTTTGCTTCCTTTTTTTATTGGATTATTTTTCATGCATTTAATTCATCTGGTTTTGGGCGCTGATTGATGTGGAACTGGGGGGCTGGGACTGGGCCTAAAGACAGGAAAGGAAGGAGAGTGAAGGTAAAGGTGGGTTTATATTTACTGATAGCTGTGATTTTGCAGAAGTGCTTTATGCACCATGTGTTTCTGTGTCCTGTCCAGTAGCTCTCAATGTGTCATGAGTTTGCGTGTGATTTGAAGTCCAAAGTTCTGTGCCATGAACTTGGCTTGTTTGGGACTCTTCCAAGTCAAACAAGAGAGATGGGTGATATGAGTAATCCCACTGAAGCTGGGCAGATCATCCTTGGGCTGAAAATCCATGGGTTTGGAATGTGTGATTCCTTCTTACATGTAATTACTACCAGGAGTAAGGGTGTAGCTGTCACATACATGAATGGTTTAAGTGTGTATGTGTAGACATATGCAGAAGGAGAGGGTTTTTTTAGTGGATACAGAAGAAACAAACAATCACAAATGTGTTTGTTCTCCTAAACTAGCAAAGAAAATGCTGCTGTTCAGGAGGGCATTAGAGGCTTTTTAACCTGGTTGAGTATGGTGAGCATTTTCCTTTGAGACTTTGTGGGACATAGTTTGGGGATACTCCCTTTGTGCAGAGTCTCAATCAGTCTCTGGATTGGGTTATCCAAATCACAGAATGGTTGAGGTTGGAAGGGACCTCAAAGCTCAGCCATTTCCAATCCCCCACCATAGGCAGGGACACCTTCCAGTAGAGCAGGTCACTCAAGGCCTCATCCAGCCTGGTCCTGAACATCTCCAGGGAGGTTGTGGATCACAGAAGAGTGATCTTTGATCACATTCTGTGATTCTGTGCTCCAGAACCTCCCTGGGCAACCTGTGCCAGTGTCTCACCACCCTCACTGCAAACAACTTCCTTCTAACATCCAGTTTCAGTCTCCCCTCTGCCAGTTTAAACCCATTCCTCCTCATCCTGCCATCACAAGACCTTGTCAATAGTCCCTCCCCAGCCCTCCTGCAGGCTCCCTTCAGATCCTGGAAGGCTACTCCAAGCTCTCCTTCAAAACCTTCTCTTCTCCAAGCTGCAGATCCCTAACCCTTGTAGCCTGCCCTCACAGCAGAGCTGCTGCATCTTGGATCTTTTGCTTCCACAAGGCGAAGGAAAGCAAATATTCAACAGCTGTGCTGAGTTGCTTAATTGCACAGGTGATGGAGGTTTGTGATTAAACTGCAGCCCTCGTGGGCGACAATTGGGTGCAGGTGCTCACTCTCAACTTGTTGTTCAGGATCCAGCCAGTTCGTTCCGAACCGGTGAGCATGCCAGGCTCCTCACGGCCCACTTCTGAGCGCAGAGGAGTTTCAACAGTGATTGATGCTACCTCAGGTAGGAAGATGCTGGGTTTGTGTTCCCTTTGGAATTGGTGGCATGCCTCGGTCTTGCTTTGGTGTTTTGGGTCTGGTTCCATGTCTGCTAACCATTACCATGATTTTCAGCTGTGCGGTAGGGTAAGTGCTGCCTTACACAAATACTTACTGAAAGCTACCATAACGTTGTGGGGGGACTGGTGGTGTTTATGTATATGTATTTTTTTTTTCCCCCTTGCCACTCAAATCTGAAGTCGCAGCATTATGGTAAGAGTCAAGCACAATATTTACCAGAAAGTCTTAACACCTGCTAAAACCTGCCTAAACTGAGAAGCAGAACGTTTGTGAATGCTAACCCTGAAATGCTTTTATTAATGAATGCCTAAAGCACAGAATATTGCAGTTCCATCTCCTTTGTAAAAGCACTTTCATTGAAATGTGATCATAAATGTAATTGATTTCTGTGAACGGGCCAGACAAAACAGGGTAGTTTATCTGATGTTTGTGCAACAGGCACAGTTTCACTGCTCTGCTCTGGGGGAGTGTGTAAATTTAATGCTACAGTCATTTTCTTCATCTCAATATAGTAATATATAGACTATAAAGTTTCCTTCCATTTTATTCCTCGCGGCTGGGGTGCAGTGTGTGTAAAGAAAGAAGGACAGCAGAGCTTTATGTTGTAGTGCAGCTGTGGAGTGTCTGAGGGTCCACACAGCAGGATTTTGTCAAATAAAATCTCTCACAAGTAGAATTATTAAACACACAGCATTAGTCAAACAGTCAAGTCCGAGAGGATTTTAATCTGTGGCGATTTGAAAATCCCTGGGGACTGCTGATTGGATTGAGGTTAAACTGTAAAAGGAGACTGTAACACATACAGAACCTGCTTTCTGGAGAGCTTGCTTTAGAGAGAGTTTAAAATAAAAGCTTCTGTGCCAGACTCTGTGTGCTATCGATGTAAATTCAGAGTCCAAGCTATTGCATTGTTTGCCAAATTAATTTATTTGGGTATTCCAGGATATTTCTTAGATGTGTTTATAACAGAGTTCAATGATAACTGCATTTACTTTGGATCTTGAGGATTGTCATTACAAATTTCATTTTCAAATATTTGAAACTTGTTAGATTAATTCACCTTTTGAGCTTAGACAGACATCTGATATTGGTTGTTTAAAGTAGATTTTAGTTGTTTTACTGCATGACAAAGTAATTTCGAAAACAACTCTTTGATGCAGAAGGAAAGTGACTCAGTTGTGGGTTTTTTAGGACTAGATCTGCCTGTTACTCCTAAATGCTTGAATCACAGCAGTGCTTCTGCCTGTGTATGTAGCATTCCAGACCCAGAGTGATTAATGGCAGAACTGCTCTTGACTATCAATGTGACCATGCTAGCTGATACAGATAAGAGATATCTGGGTTAGCAGGGTGGGGTTTTCTTTCCCTCTCCTGCCATTCCCTATAACAGGAATGTGTAAGGACTCCAAAATATAACCATTCTGTAACCATCATGTATCCTGAAACTGTATTATTCCATCCACAACAGAAACAACAAACCATGGAGGAGTGTAGCTAACGAGCCCTTGTCAGGTGTGGGTGGGGCCTTAATATGAAATGGCTCAGGTGAATGTGATGAAGCTCTGTGTGTGCCCATATTAAAATTGCCAAAGTCAGTTGTTAGGACACTGCAAATATATTTACTGTGCAGCAGCGTTTTGTTGTAACACCTCATAAGTTTCTTCTAACCAGCAGGTGGATTTTGTTGGGGCCATGCTGATAGCAGCATTTTATTTGACTTGCCAGCCAGCCAGCTTGGTTTTGGGTTGATTTTTGATTCACAGTCCTTTACCATCTATTTGCAGTTTTCATGTTGCCTGATGTCTGTCCTCCCCCAGGCAAAAATTACTGGTCCAAATTCAGAGTGGGTGTGCCAGGTGATATGTGGTGGTACAGTAATGTAAATTCTGCTGTGCAGCAAGGAGACCCAAATTAAAAGCATTCCCTGTCGCTTGAGGTCCTGTGCTGGTCTTGTAGCAGAGCCTTGCAAAGGGAAGAAGAGAATTTCTGCTGATTTTCTTCTCTTCCCACCTTTGAGATGTGCAGAAAGTAGCATTAAGCTCAGCTCTGAACCTAAAGGTTTGACTTTAAATGCTGTTGGTGTACCCCATTGCATTTTTTGGTGTTGCAGTCCACTACTGCAAGCATTCTTATTTCCTGCCCTTACCAAGGCCTGCCCTCTGTGACTTCCATTCTTGATAGAAAACAAATTTATTGGAAAATAAGTTTTTAGGTTTGGAGGATTTTTAAGTAGGTCATAATTTTTTTACTGCCTGAGCTGAACCAGGAAGTGATTCTTCAGTTATGACCTGTGTAGTCGAGCCTGTGGCACTTTATGAAGATGCTTATCTGGCTGTTTGATTGCCTCTTGCTTAGAGATGGAATCGGCGTGGCGCCTCTGCTTATCTCACTCCATCACTTGCTCTTCCTATCAAAAGATTTCAAGTACATGTTTATCATCTTCCATTAGTCTTCTGCCCTTCTTGATAACTTCCTTCCTTTCCCCTCCACTCCCCCACCTTGGTGACAGCTCTGTTGTTGTGGTTAGTAAGAAGTGTGTGTAATTTTCTTTTTCAATGGTGATTTTCACGTTTGTCTCCAGCATAGCACAGCCTTTACAGTGTCCTCTCCTGGGATTGTTTGCACCAATCAACATTGCAAAAGCACAAAAATCTTAATGCTCCTGTAGTGAGAAGTTGCAGTGGTGTTTGCAGGGTGGATGGCCATAGAGATTAGTTCACAGAATGGCTTGGCTTGGAGGGGTCCTTCAAGATCATCCAATTCCTACCCCCATGCCATGGGTAAGGACACCTTACACTAGCCCAGGTTGTTCAAGGCTTCATCCAGCCTGGCTTTGAACATCTCCAGGGAGGGGGCATCCATGAGCTCCCTGGGCAACCTGTTCCAGTGTCTCACCACCCTCAGTTTAAAGAATTTCTTCCTAATCTCTAACCTACATGTGCCCTCCTTCAAGCTTCAATCCACTCCCTCTCATCCTATACTTTTTTTAAGGATTAAAAATAGGTATTAAAACATGTTTCTGTGTGGTTACCTCAGCTTGGCTGGGAGAGGATTTTGCATCAGTCCCTAATCACAGTAGATGTACTCACACAGCTATGTTGAATCTGAGGGCCAGCCTTGTCCTTAAGCTGTAACGAACGTGCTGAGGGGCTCAAGTGTGCTCAGTCCTGGCTGCTGGTGCAATCCTGCTCAGCTGGAAAAAAGAAAAGCCTGTGCATGTGTGTGTGTAAGAGAGAAGCCTTGTGTGTGCCCTCCTACAAAGAGAGTTTTGACACATATCCATCAGTCAAGTAATGGTTTTGTTGTGCTGTCAGCAGAGTAGCAAAGTGTTGACAAAGAAGTTGTCTGATCTCTGGTTTGCATCAACCTTTTCCTTTCCTCTTCCTTGGAGATCTCTGTTCCTTGCTCACTTAGGACAAACACAGAAATGACAGTGGGAAGGATTTTAATGATTAAATTATGGAAGAAAAAGATCCTGAGTATTTCCCCCACCACCACCTCCTTTGATTATGTGGGGTGAGGGGAACCTTTATGCTCTATCTGGAATGTGGCATGAGCTGTGCTTCTGCAGAATGCAGGCATCATTTTTTAATGAAGATTGTTTATTAGTGTTGTATGAAACTCTGACAATACAAAGCTCTCTTCTGGCTGCTTCAATCAATGCCCACTCAAAACTGGCTGGTAATTTAGTACTTCTCTTTCTTTTGTCACACACAGGCTGGTTGTGGACAGATAGCTTGTTGCCTGCAGAGGGTTTAATGAACAGAAGAATTGATGTGGGTTTTGTGGGGGGAGGGAGGTTGCCTCCTCTTTTTCCCCCTCTTCCCTCTGCCTGTGAAGGATCTTTTATTGTTCATCACCACACCTGTGAGACAGGGACTGGGGGGGACAAATTTTTACTGTCCAGCCATGCTCTCACTTGGAATTTAATAAACACTTCTGCTGTCACACCTTAAACCATCTGAGCTCTCTTCTGTTGTATGCACCATCAAATATTTATTCCCAAATGCTGTACACCAGAAAGTGCTGCCTTGGAGTAGCGGAGATCAGTTATTCAGGTAGTAAAGATGTGTGAATGCAGCTGGCAGATGAAGTCACCAACATTATGAATTCCCAGGCTGTCCTTACTGCCAGAGGCAATAGCTGACAGGGCTGAGCAGTGGCTGGTTTCCCGTTACGGGCGCTGGTAGGACCCAGGGAGCCCTGGCGTCACGGATACTTGAGCTGCCCTGCTTGAGTGGAGCCGGCCAGCGCTGGAGGGTCCTTGTTGCACAGAGATGTAATCAATATGGTCTGGAGTCCTTGACCTGAACCTGTAATTACCTGGCTGGTATAAAGGTAGTTTGTTGTTGCAGGTAGAGATTGCACTCAGATCTTCCGAGTATAATGCTGAGCTTTGAAGCCAAGGAAGAGATTTGGCCCTTGGGTTGTTCTTCGCAGCAACTGAGAGGTTTTAATAATGGTCACAGAACAAGCTGCTCTTAGAGGGCATCACCTGCTGGGTAACAGCAAACCCACCTACCCAGCAGGGCTTGGTTTGTATTTCTGCCTTCTGTCAGCTTACATTTAAATGAGCCCAAGTTAGGGTTCTTTCCTGGAATAAATTCTCAGCCAATTCTGTTCGTGTCATAATCTATGTAAAATACTTACCTCATGTTTTTAATTTCATTATGTTTTATTCCCAAAACAGTGGTAGAGTGTGGGATATACTCAGGGTTGTTTTTATTTTCTCAGTGCGCCAGCACACATTTGAATGTGCTCATGCTCACTCCATCCTTTTCCTCTGCTTGACTCTGTGTGTGAGCTGCATAATGCACAGTTCTCATACTTAGAATTGTTTTTCAACTTGATCTATTTCATCTAATTTGAGAAAATGTTATCTGATGATTTTTGAAGAGAGCCTAAAGACAGAACTGACTTCAACAAGCTGCAAGATGCCAAAGCAGTATACATGATTACATCTAGAAACAGCTATGCCCTATAGACTGTGGAGATGTGAAGAGAAATTAAAATGACCTGACACTACTGACTGGGCACTTGCTGCTGGATCGTTGCCTGGCTTGGGAAAAGACTCAGCTGCAGGGGTACATGGAGTAGCATTAATGTCTCAAAACACTGGTGGGTGTTTTCTCCAGGCAGGAGAAGTATACTGGAGAGGAAGGGCTTGGGAACGGTGACTAAAAGGCAGCAGAATCATTACAGACTTGATTTACTTCTGCCTTGCTGTGATGGTTGTGGCTGGGTTAATCTGTCAGGTCTGGAGATGGGAACTCTGCACAGCATGGCACAGTGATGTGGGGTGGCAGCAGAGCAGATTTTTGTCACCCTGCCTTGTGGTTGGTTTAGCTGAGGAGGCTTCAAACTTAAAAAAAAAAATCATCTTTTCTAAGGTGGTTGTGCTTTGACACCAGTGTCCATCAGCTAAAACAAAATGGTGCAACATGGGAGGTGGCAAAAATGCACTATTTGTAGACACTGCTGTGTTAGGCTGAATTTAGCTTTAAGGAACTGAAGTTGCTCAAGGTTCATCTCGCTGATGGTGGTTCCCTGGGGACTTTGGCAAGCAAGGAACCCAGCAACTTCCACATCGGTGTCATTGCTGGGTGAAAGCATACCTGTAACTTCAGCAACATCAGAACCAAGTACAAGGTAGTGTGGGGAGATTTTTCTCCCTATGTGAAGAGAAGTTGTAAGGGAGGCCTGCAGGGGCCACGGTAATGGTCACTGGTGCAGTCCTGCTGCTCCCAGACAGTTGTTCTCATGTCACACAACCTGCCTGACTCGTGTTCCAGTGGTCCATTATCACAGACAGCACTCAAGTGTTACACACCAACTTTCAGCTGGGGAAGCCATCTCCAGCTCACATAATGGTTTGTCAGCTGAAAACCAGCAGTGTGCTAGAGCATAACTTGCTGCAAGCTTATGAACACCTTCTGTTGCTTCTGTGCACAATAAGTGCTTTTGTACAGTGGTAATGAACGCAAATTTGTCGGGAAGGTAAGCTTGGTTTATGTACCCCTTGGTTGTCTTTCATTAACAGTTGTTAATGTTCTGTGGAGGTAGCTTTAAAGCTCTGAATAAGTGGAAAGTGTTGATTCTAATCATATCTGACACCACAATCTTCTATAGAGCAACACATGAGCTGAGATTCCCAATGGGCTCCTGGAGGATACAATATTTATTATAGCTTGAGATCTGAGAGCTCCTAGCTCCTGTTCAGCTTACAAGAGATCCAGAAGCCTCAGTGTCTGGACTTGTGTTTTCAGAGGCTGCACAGAAATAACACCCTGGGCAGGAGCTGCAGAGAGGCTTCCTCCTTGACATTTCTGCTCCTTTTAGGTGGTGCTTAAAGGAAGCATTTTACAAACCTTGATATTTTCCCGAGTGATTTTTATTCAGAGCTCATCTTTAATCTGGACTCTTTGAAATGGTCTCCAAATGGCATTAGATGTGTAAGTTAAGAGCATCTGAGCATCCATCTGCAGATGAGTTTTAGAGTCATTGTTTTGGGGAAAGCTTTCATTTAGAATCAGTTTTCCACTTTATAAGAGAGACATTCTTGTTTAATGACTCTGCTGAGCAGGGCTGGCCTTCAAAGTCTTCCCTCACCCTTTGCTGTCTTTTGCTTTGAAAAAAAAACTCTAAATATGCCTCATTATTTCTTGTTTCAAGTGTATCTCCTCCACTTTGGACTGTTGTAGTCTCTGTCAGATGCTAAGTTTTAATCATCAGAATCACTTGTTGGTCCTCTGGAGATCCCCTGACTCATCCTCCCCTGCTTTCAGGAATTGTTCCAGAACATCAGCTCTTGGCTTCAGGGCTCTTGTGGACTTTCCCTTTTGTCTGTCAGCTTCCTCCTGCCTGTAAAATGCTCACAGACACTTAAGGTTCATGTGCCTAGAGCACAGCAACTACCTGAATACTGTAGGTTGTGGTGGCCTCTCCAGAGCAATTCAGTCTGCAGGTGTAAAACTGGGCCTGATGGATCTCCAGGACTGGTTTTTGGGTTGGATTTTTCATGGGCAGTTGGAAGTGGCAGGGCAGCTGCTGAGGAAGTCTCCTGGTTTGAACGAATACTAACTTGTTTTGTTCCCCTCGTCATTAAATGGCACAGGGAAGCTTTTCAGAAGAAGCAGGGTGGCTTGTTTGTGATTTTTTTGGGGCTCTTCCAGGTAATGAGGTGATAGTGCTGTGTTTTAGATCAGAACACTGCACAGAAAGGAAGGAGAAACAAGAGAATTACTGCACAACCATTGAGCCCTCAGCTGTGCCAGTTGGCCACCAGTCTCGTACTAGAAATTACTTCCAATATGAGTCACTGATTTCCTTCTCACTTGCATTTCCTCATGCTGCAGATAAAGTATTATCCAGAAAGCAATATGTTACTCTGGAATAAAGGCGTTTTGGACACTTCTTAGCATTTCCAGAGCCACAAAAAAACTTGTTCTTTTAAAGTCACCACAGGTTTAATGTCTGATTTCAGAGCTGACCTGGCTCAGCCCACTGCTCCTGGTGGAGAGGCTCCCCATGAACCTCCCTTGGTGGAGAGGCTCCCCACGAACCTCCCCTGGATCTGTACTGAAGTAGCTTTAAACAAGCTCATCAGTCCTCATGTGGTTTGGGTGGGTTTTAGTGCAATGTCAGCATAACCCCTTCTTTTTCACCATTGTTAATCCCAAATGAGCAGGTTTTAGCCATTGTTCATTAGGGTGTAATAGGTGTGAGCCAGCAGAAGGATGGGTTCAGCTGTATACCATACAAAACCAAGCTCTGGGGCATGATATTCTGGTTTAAGGTGGACTTTAATACTCGGAGGGTGTTCTAATCACAGCCTCTTCACCCCATCTTCTCTTTGCTGAAGTAAAGGATGTTCTCTGCTAGAAGTAGACATTTATATCAGAGGGCTGGAGCACCTCTGCTGTGAGGAGAGACTGAGAGACTTAGGGCTGTTCAGTCTGCAGAGGAGAAGGCTCTGAGGTGACCTTATTGTGGCCTTTAAGTATCTTAAGGGGGCTACAAGAAAGCTGGGGAGGGACTTCTTGGTTGTCAGATGGTGATAGGACTACTGGATGTTAGGAAGAAGTTCTCCAGCATGAGGGTAGTGAGAGCCTGGAAGGGGTTGCCCAGGGAGATGGTGGAAGCCTCATCCCTGGAGGTGCTTAAAGCCAGGCTCGATGAGGCTGTGGCCAGCCTGAGCTAGTGTGAGGTGTCCCTGCCCATGACAGGGGGGTGGAACTGGCTGATCCTTGTGGCCCCTTCCAACCCTGACTGATTCTGTGATCTGAGTTGAAATGCAGTCTTTTGGTGCTTATTTGTATAGATTTTATTGCCTCAATGATGTAAGGGGTAAAAAAAAAAAAAAACAAAAAAAAAACCAACAAAACGAAAAGCAACAGATGGAAATTATTTAATTTTTCTTAATTACTCAATCCTGGGAAATAATCATTGGCTTGCAGTTGTCTTGGCTCCTTGGAATCTATCCCTGGCCTGATCCCAGCCAGTTTTTTATAGCACTTTATCTGCTGCTTGCATAGCTTTTACCTTTCACTTCTTTATTGCAACTGAAGCTGAATTGGGTGCTGGTTAGTGCTCTAGCTATGGGTGAAGTGCTACAGAAAGCCAAAGGTGGTGCCAGCAAGCAGCTGCTGCAGGAAGAAGCCAATATATGGGGTGGAGTGAGCCCTTGTTTGTCACCATCCTCCTCCTCCTCAGCCAGGTTTTGTCTGCTGGTGTCACTGGCAGTGTCTCCAGCTGTGGGGGCTGTGCAAATAGGAGATCTCTTAGTCTTGACCACTGCTGGCTGCTGGGGAGAGCCTGCCTGGTGCTCACCTCCTTCCAAAGCGAACGCAGAGGGAGCTGGGAGAGCCAAGCACTTCAGCCATAAACCTCCTGGTGCTATTCCCCTTGCAAAGGTGAAAACAAGCAGGTCACAGTCAGTAAATGACAGAAAGCAGACTTGGGATTATTCACATCATTAGCACAGGATTTCTGCAGATAAGAGAAGTGGTGTAGGAGCCTCTGCTGCCCCGAGGCTGCCTCCGCTGTGCTGCGCCAGGCGTGGGCCTTGGAAACGGAGCAGGAGCAGGGAAAAGGCAGAGGTGGTAAATGCAGCTAACATATGGTTCCTGCTGGAGCCTGGCCACAGATGTAAGGCCTCCGAGTGGATTCCTGGGGCCTTCCTATGCTATCCCAAAACCAACACAAAAGCCTTTCCCAATCTACTTTATAAGCTCTGTGATTGTAATAGCCCTATCAAAAATCCTGTGTCCCCAGGTCAGGTGAGGTTCTGAATCCTCAGGCTTGCCAAGTCTGCTCTGCCTGCCACTTGCCTCCAGCAACAGCGGGCAGCCAGTTGTGCCTCCTGTGCTGGGTGAGCAGTACCTATGGGAGCATCCAGCACAGCTGCTTTCCCTTGAGCTCACATCTGCTCAGAGGCACCCACACACTCTCACTTGCCTGGGCTCTTGTCCCAGCTGCAGCTGGCCCTGGCTCGGTGCAACCCACCTGTACTTGTGGGTAATGCATAGAGCTTGCTGGGCTTTGGCAGAGAGGCTGGATGCTTGCTCTCCAGTGTCTGGTTGGCTTTGAGCCTTAGTTTTGGTAACTGGTTGTGTCGTTGTCTCTTGTATTGTTTTCCCTTTGCTCCAAGTACAGGAACTAGAAGCTGCAATACCTGTCCTCTTCTAATGTTAGGACCCTACAAAAAGCCACTCCGGGCAAGGAAGCCTCTAGAAAGAGCTCATATGTAGCTTTTGCCTTGATGTGAGCCACTGCTGTAGCAAGGGGCAGTGAATTGAAACAGGAGCAGGGGAAATTTAGGTTGGACATTAGGAGGAAGTTCTGCACAACAAGGGTGGTGGAACACTGGAACAGGTTGCCCACGAATACAGTTGAGGCCCTGTCCCTGGAGACATTCAGTATCAGGCTTGGCATGGCCCTGGGCAGCCTGATCTAGTTGGAGGTGTCCCTGCTAACTGCAGAGGTGTTGGACAAGATGCCCTGTGAGGGTCCCTTCCAACCAATGCAACCTGTGAATCTCCAAATGCCAAATTCAGTGACTGACCACAGATCATCCCCAAGGTCGTTGTGTTGCTAGTCTATTTTTTTAACAGACAGAAAGATGCCATGAAAGAATTTGGAGAAGGAAAGAAATACTCTCTTGTTTTTATGTTTTGGGTTTGGTATTCCTATTTTAAGCTTTTAAAACCAGAACAAACCAGCAACAGACAGGATACAGTGAAATGCTTACGTGGAAGTGCATTTTTACCACTGAAGTGAGATAAAAAATTCACTATATCATAAGTGAACCATTTCCCCCTTGATTTGTGCCCAAAATATGACGGAGGGGGGAAAAAAAGAGCATTGCAGATGCATTATGCATTTTACAAAAGAACATATGCATGCACTTAAATCATTTACATTTTGCCTTTGCTTTCTCTTATTTTTTAACCCATATTACAGTAAATGACAGCATGTTTGGGAAACAGAGGTTGAAAGCAAGGTTTAAACTTTCATGCACAGTAAGCTAAACTGCAAGCAGTGCTTCACTGTTTCATGCTTTAGTTTCCAAGTTTTGCTGCCTTTTCCTTTCTCTCCAATGAAAGCTGTGACCAAAACTTTGGGAATCTGGCTTGCGAAATCCACATTATTCTGCTGTTGCTTTGTGCTTGTCCTGCAGCGCCTGGAAAGAAAGAGAAACCATCCTTACTGAAGCAGGTCCTCGGGAGGATGTGCATCCGGGTGCTCAGAGCTGCACTGGGTGCTCAGTGAGACTGTTAATTGTGAGGCAGGATCCAATACTCCTCATGCTGTAAAATCCTTTTGGGTGGGGGATGAGGAGGGGAGGGTAGAGGAGCACCAGCTCTACCTGATGGAATACCTCGACATGGCTACATTTCAGCACTCCCCTGCTCTATGTGAAGCCAACACCTTTCAGCTCTCCACTTGCCTAGCAGGTCGCTGGGAGAGAGTCTGAGCTGTGGGCCTGATGTTCTGCTGAATGCCATCAGCAGGCTCCGCTTCCCCATCGCTCTGAGCGGACAAATAAAATCCAGCTTTATTGGCCTAGTTATAGCCTTTTAATAACACTTCAGTGAAAGATTGTGCATGCCATGAAGTGCTGAACGCGTGCTCTAAAGTGATGTAACGTGACTGAAGTACACTGATATGTCAGATGGGGAGCAGCCTCAGCACAGGTGAGTCTGTAGGCGCTCTCTGCCCTCCCTTTAGGAGGGGGCTGGGGGGCTGGGCTCTTGAGGGTGGTGGAAGAGCTGAAGAACCCTGCAGATGTGCTCAGCAGTGGGGTTTGTCACCTTCCTCTTGCCCTGGCTGTGCCACCCACGGGCTCTATCGTGCAGGGCTGGGTGTGGAACATTCCCACCAGAGTGGTGACAAGAGCACAGTGCTGAGATCTGAGCTGGCTCTGCATGGAGCCAGCTACAGTTTATTAGCTTAGGCTTCGTGCCATGCAGAGGCAGATAAGCTGTGTGCAGCTAGCAGCCAGCCCTCCATCAGGGTAGCTCAGCTTGGGCCCGTTTTGGTGTGCTAACTTCTTGAGACTTCTGGAGTTGTCAATAAGAGCTCTGCACACGTAGAGGCCACAGGGTTTGTTTGTAAAAGCAGATTTGAAAGGCAGATATCTGCACGTGCCTCTTGGATTCAGGGCTCCAAATGCAGAGTAAATATAACCCCACCCGGCTTGCAGGCATTTTTTCCTCATTGTCTCCACCTTCCCGATCCTCTGCAAGAGTTAAACCCGGAGTTCTTCATTTATTTTGCTAGCACAGGTTGACTTGTAATTGAGGCTGTCACGTGGAGGAGCTGTAACTTATTTGTACAGCCATCCTTCCATGTTTAAAACCAAGTCAAGAAACTAATGAGGTTACAAAAATATTGCTGATCCCGAAGCAAATACAGTTGGGGAACATATGCTTTGGTTTTACATTTCTGCCTCTAAAAGGTGACATGTCTCGTGTTTGTCATTTAATTTAACATTCTATATATTTTTAAACGGCTGTATGATGTGAAGTCTCCAGATGCCAGGCTTTGTACTAAATGAGGTTGACAGTTCAGTGATGTGGAAGGCCATTATCTCACCTTTGTGCTTCCAAACTATAGCCACTTGCCTTTGCCTGTTCATAATGCATTTGCTGCACTGGAGTGGAGGAATTTTTAACACCTATTGAAAGCATTAATTAGGTATGCCATACTGATGAGCACTTGAGGAGAAGGGGAGAGCAAGAAGCGATGCTGCTCTGTGTGTTTCTCCTATTGTTTGTGCTGGGGTGATTCAGTAAGTGGCTGATGAGTTAAGTGCTGATTGGGATGCACAGAATGGTAAGAGTTGGAAGGGGTCTCTGGAGATGGAGTCCAACCCCACTGCCAGGGCAGGTTCACTTAGAGAAGGTCACAAACATGTCCAGGTGGGTTTGGAATGTCTCCAGACATGGAAACTCCATCACCTCTTTGGCAGCCTGGGCCGGTGCTCTACCACTCTCAAAGTAAAGTAGTTCCTCCTCATGCTTAGGTGGAGCATGCTATGTTCAAGTTTGTGCCTGTTCCTCTTGTCCTGTCACTGGACACCTGAAAAAAAAGACTGGCCCCATCCTCCTGACACCCACCCTTGGAGTATTTGAGGGACCTGTTCTGGTCCTTGAATGATCTGTTCTAGTGGGAGATGTCCCTGCCTATGGCAGGGGGTTGGGACTGTATGATTTTTGAGGTCACTTCCAACCTAAACCACTCTATTCTACTTTAAAGCCTTGAGAAGATCCCACCTCAGTCTTCTCTTCACCAGGCTGCCGGTGCCAATGCCACCTCTGTGCTCCTACCTGTGCCCTATCCCTGTGTCCATCTAAAACACAAGGCTAAGTGGGCAGGTCCCAAATGCCATCTCCCCTTCTTCAGCTGGCAGCTCCCCTTCCCACCAGGACACATGGTTGTGCCTTGATAAACAGCTCTGAACGGCTCTGTCGCTGCCAGCTGGTGCTATCTATAAACCAATAAACCAAATTTCAGACTTTTGTATCTCATTATCTCTGTCCTGAGTCAGCAGTTTTCCTATAGAATCATTTTTCTATAAACTTGGAAAATGGATAATCATTACTTGGCCTGTTAAAGTTCAGTAATAGAAGAATAAGTCATAAATATGTCACTTGTGCCTTAAAAGCCTAACCAGCTAGCAGCTCTCCCTCTTGTCTAATCTGCCCTCCAGTGCCTTTGATCACCATTTTCTCCTCTTTCTCAGCACCACAGTGAACTTCTTAGTTTTCCACATTTTCCTTTGCCGTCGTGACAGTGTTCTGCTGCAGATTACAGCTGTGCCTAGGCACCAGAAGGTTTATATGATTAGTCAGCATTTGGTTTCCATATATAGCAAAAGTACGTCTGGAGAAAATATTCTTATACATATTTCCAGGCAATAGGATCAAAGACCTCTCGAGGTTCTCAATTTTAATTTATCTCCTCTTGCTTGCTGTCTCAGGAACATCAAACGGAGCCCATGCTTGCGGGAGGGAGGCAGCAGCCTGTGCTCTCCAGCTCTGGGGGCACCAACCAGGCCAGCTTCAGATCCTGGCCCTTCTTCTTACACAGCACTGCTCAGCTGTGAACTTTGGTCCTTCTCTCTAGGTGTGACTTCTTCAATCCTGTGACCTCTCCCCTTCGTAGAATCATAGAATTACTTTGGTTGGAAAAATCCCTCCGAGATCATTGAGTCCAACCATCAACCTAACACCACCGTGGCCGCTAAACCACATCCCCAAGTGTCATGGCCACAGGTTTCTTTAGCACCTCCAGGGCTGGTGACTGGCTGATGACCAGGGTTTCTTGCAGCTCCATTAGATCTTTTTTACCCCCTGTATCTTTCATTAGATTCTTATAATTTGTGAACTTTCCTAGTAGCTGAAAAAGGCCTACAAGAAAGCAGAAAAGAGACTTTTTGCAAAGGCTTGTAGTGCTAGAATGAGAGGGAAGGGATTGAATCTTGAAGAGGGCAGGTTTAGGCTGGAGATGAGGAAGAGATTCTTTATAGTGAGGGTGGTGAGGCACTGGAACAGGTTGCCCAGGGAGGTCATGGATGGCTCCTCCCTGGAGGTGTTGAAGGCCAGGTTGGGTGAGGCCCTGAGCAACCTGGGCTAGTGGAAGGTGTCTCTGCCCATGGCAGGGGGTTGGAACTAGATGATCTTGAAGGTCCTTTCCAACCCATTCTATGAACTTCTGTGGGTTTTGCAGCTTAAGAACCGCTGTAGACAGCCCTAGGTATTAAGTAGGAAGTAAATAGTAAGCAAAATCTTACATTAGTAAGACAGTACAATACTTTAATTCCACAAATCCACAGATCTTTTTCTCAACTCTTAGTAAGTATTGTAAGCCAGGATGTTTGAGTCCTTTTTGCATCACATTTTTAGAAAGGTCTTTGGTTTTTTTTTTCCCCTTTTTTTTTTTTCCTTTCCTCCTGCTGATAGAAGATCTGCATTAAAAAAAAAAAAAATTGAAAAAAATCTGTAATGAGTTTGATTTCAGTCATCTACTCAACATTTCTAAGCTACTGGCCAAGTGATCCCAGGTGTGGGATTGCAGCAGGTAATTTCCTGCGCGGTATTTGTGGGGATGATTTTCTGTGTCAGAAGATGATATCGGCTCACCTGGCCTCTCGGTGACAGAGAAATCCTTTGTTTATTCATTTAGTAGGCAGATTAGCCCTAATGAATATGGCTTCCTGGAAATAGATACTGGGGACAATAGCAAAGGGAAGGAGTGGGGAGAAATGGGGCAAATGCCCTTCTCTTTCTTCACTTCTAAATAATGGTGGCTTTCAGAGCAGGGTGTTGTAAATCCGAGAGGAACGCCAGATATGTCAAGCAGAAAGCCCTGGGTTTTGCAAACAAAATCTTTCATGGCTGCAAGAGGTACCGAGGCTCTCTTAGGCTGGTGCAGTTCTGTCCTGTCGAATCTGTGCAAGTGCTTTGCCCAGTCAAAGCAGGACAAAGTGGGCAGCTGAGGCGCTTGCTTCAAGTCCTCACAGTTGGAAGGCTTCAGTGTGTGTTTGATGTGGTTACTCCTCAGTGGGGTTTGGATTATGGAGAGGTTTTCTTGTTTCTGTGAATTAGGGGCTCAAAATGTAAGCCTTCTCCTAAAAACGTTGTAAAATGGTTTAAGTTGGAAGGGACCTTCAAGATCATGCAGTTCCACCCCCACCCTGCCAACACCTTCCACCATCCCAGGTTGCTCAAGGTCTCACCTAGCCTGGCTTTAAAACCCTCTATGGAGGGAGCATCCACAACTTCCCTGGGCAGCCTGTTCCAGTGTCTCACCACTCTCACTGGAAAGAATTTCTTCCTCATCTCCAGTCTAAATCTGCCCTCCTCAAGCTTCAATCTGTTCCCTCTCATCCTATCACTACAAGCCCTTGTAAGAAGTCCCTCCCCAACGCTCCTTTAGCCCTCTGCAGCTACCAGAAGGCTGTTCTAAGGTCTCCCGGAGCCTTCTGGGGTTGTGCAGCCTGGAGAAGAGATCTCACAGCCTGCCCCCGTAGGGGAGATACTAAGCAATCAGAGAAAAGTTTTAGAGTCCTAATGACTGCAATTATTTAACTAAATTGCTTTTCATTTCTTGGAAGCAAGGCAGTGGACTGGTGTGTAGAGTTGTCCGTTGTGTTTATGTTGTCTGAGTAGTTGTTCCTGCAGGGCTTAGGCTGCACATCTTAATTGTTTCAGTCGTTCTCTTACCTCGAGTGACTCAAAGCTTCATGAAATCCTTGCAGCAGTGCCAGTTCTCGTGTTGCTGTTGTGTGATGGCTGCAGGTGTTCTGCATAGCTCAGTATGAGCTTTAGGAAAGGCTGCCCTATTATCATTTCTCTTCAAATAAATGAGGCATAATTGCTCAGAGGCTGTCGGCATGACACCAGGCTGTTGTTCATAACACAACGTAAGAATCTGCCTGGAAAAGCAGTGGAGGTGAATCCAAAGCTTCCCAAGAAGCTGAGGGGAAGCTGGTCATTGACTTCAGGGCTGTAAATCAAGCTGGCTGTGGTGCTCCACGCAGGCTGACTGCAGGATCGCTCAGCTTGTGTTTGAACAGCATGAATAAATTAACTTGCCGAAGCTCAAAGAGGGAGTTCTGTCATGGTGAATTAAGTTGTGTGTATGTTAGTATTTATCTATTAATGCATACACACGTTAAATAGTATTTTAAATTAAGGGAAGCCGTTATAGTTTGCTAGCTCAGATCAGTGCTGTAAGCTACTAGTCCAAGTGTGGACATGAGTACAATGAATGGTTTTGCTGCACTTGAGAGAGGAGCAATTTCTTGCATTTTTATGTGACTGGTACTTGAGATACATTATTCCCAAGACGTGGATGTGTAGACACAGATGTGAAAATCTCTTAACTTCCAACCAAACTTTTCCAGATCTTATCACTATAATTTATCCTTTACTCTCTGTAGACTACAAAAATGTCTTCTTTCACATAGCTGTATACATTGGAGGGAAAGGAAAGTTCTCTTCTGCCACATGGTAAGTGTTGAAGATAGGATACTGTTGGCTTTAGCCTGCTGACTTTTGTAGTTGCCTGTAAAAACTCTCGAGTTTCAGGAGGGGAGTGAAAAAAACCCAGGATTTACCTTTCCACCAAGAATAAAAGTTTCCATTGTTTCTCAGCCACGTTGCTGAAAGCAGAAATGTGCAGGAACAGATAATTTTGGGGAGTATACATTTACACGCGGGGCTGCATCTGCGTGCGTCGGGCAGCAGTAAATTACAAATGAATCTGTTTGCTTTGTATGGAGATTGTTTTAGCCTTCTTAAAGCTACTATTTATATAACCTTTAACCAAACAGAGAGTAGCCAAAGTATTTTTGAGAGTGAGAATTGTTTTTCTGGCTGGTGTGTGTAAAACAGCTTCATTCACGCCAGTGGTGCGGTGCAGCCTGCACTCACGCTGGGCAGGAACTCGCCACCTCGAGATGCTGACAGCCTGCCAGGAATCGGAGTAGGTTTTGTTATTTTCTTTTTTCTTTTTTTCTTTTTCCCCCCTTCGTGTGAGAGCTCAAAATAGATACACGTCACGTTTAGGTGTCACTAAAATAGAGCTCGTGATAACCGAATAATAAATCCAGTGGTACCTAATTACTTTCCAGAGATGTTGACACAGTTGCAGGAGGAGAAGGTCGCGGATGGCCGCTGGAAGCAGAGGAGCCTCTCTGTGTTAGCAGGGTTTGGGTTTGGTTTGGGTTGGATTCTTTTCTTTTCTTTTTTTTTTTTTTTTTTTTTCCTCCATTTAGTGAAAACCAAAGGACAACAATCATTATACGATTCTGTACTTTAAGTATTTTCATAATCCAACATAAATTGGCCCACCCAAGGATTATGTCTGTCTTATAAGGATGTGTTTATATAGTCATTGGGTGAAAGATTGCAGAAGTTGAACCGCTAGTTTTTGAAAGTCGAGCCAGACCAGGAAAAATCAGGATACAATTTGGCACTTATGGAGACTAAATGATTTCCTTTTTAGCTGCTGATTTCTACTGGGAAATGTATCCTTGGACTGAAAATTGCATCCGGAAAAATGTTTATGTAGTGTTTTTCAAATGACTGATTATTCCTCTAACCTTTAACACGCACTGTGTGTGATTTTCTTCCTTATTAACTCTTTCACAACCGAACGAATTATTTCTTTCACTGTAAATAAAATGAAGTACAACTTGTTTCAATCCATGTAGTGTTTTAATGCTGTAATAACGCAGGGGAAAAAAAAAAAAAGTCAAGGCAGGGATTTTACTGAGTCAGTAACACGGAAATCCAGCTCATCTCTTCTGCCAGGCTTTCCTGCAGGAAGAGCGTCCTGCTATGAGAGTGTGGCAGGCAAAGCACACTAAGTTTTTATCCTGATTACTGCAGAGAAGAAGAATTAAAAAAA
>VWZI01004541.1:1115041-1132868 GCA_013396835.1 Psilopogon haemacephalus | reverse complement strand
CAAATGACTTTTAGCCTTTTGAGAGTGTAAAACAAATCAGTTAGAAACGTGTCAAAGAGTTTCTTCACACGCACACACGCAGGACTTTGGGGTAGGGAATATCTCTTAAGAGTGGAAATTTCAATTGAAGGGTGGGGGGGAGGGTGTAGATTAGATTTTTTGCAATTACACATAATCTGATTTTTTTTTTTTTTTAATAGATGGCTCTTATTTGATCGTATTTTATAGGCTGTTACATCTACCATGATCATTTTTAGAACCTGTGCAGTTTAAAACCAGGCTCGTGTAGCTCTTTTGCCTGGTTGAATTGCAGCAGCAGTGACAGCAACGGATTTCATCTGTGTTCACCATTGCAGTGCAAAATTCTGCACGTTAGTTGAGAGAATCAGAATGCAGCTGATAAAAAAAAAAGGACTTCCTGAAGTGCTTATGTTTTGATACTACTCTTTTCTGCATTTTCTGCCCCATCTGTTGTTTTCTGTGGTGTGATCTGGGGTTTTGTGCTGTTGGTGGAGTTGACCTTTGCAGCAGTATCTCCTACAGGCTCTTGAACAAGTTGTTTTGGGTGATTAGATGAGGAGAATAGGCTGTTTCAACTCAGAAAAGTTTAAAGCTGATTGAAAGTTTGGATTGGTGGCTTAGCTTTTGTTTTCCCTATGTGTTTTCACCAGAGCCATTGGCTGAGGAGAGGCAGGGATTGGGGATGGAGGAGTCTGCTCCTGGGGCAGCAGAGAGAGGCTGTGTGGCAGGCACTGTGCCTCAGATCAAGCTGTGGCAGCCAACACCACACTGTCACCACACTGCCCTGATGTACTGGGGGCTCTACTAAAAGGAGTCAAGGAGAAACATTTCTCCTCTGTGTAGTTTTTGTTTGGAAATACTTCACATAAATGAATAAAACTATGTTTGCAGTTGCATTATCTTCAGTACAAGGCAAATATCAAATGCAGAAACCTATGGCATAGTGTGTTTGAGTTGGTATCAAGCACAATTCTATATTGTATATTATGTATTAACTGTCACTTTATAACACCAGTCTGGACTAAAATTGGATTTACAATGGAAAAAAAAAACCAAACAAACTTAATTAAAGAACCAAGCAAGCAAAAGAACTCCACCATAACTTAAAAATAAAGAGAGGTGGGTGAGAGTTAAGATCTGTCCTTCTGTCTTCCTTTCATGGGAAGCATTTCTATAGGGGCTTTTAAAAGTTTGGCCTCTTGTAGGCTGCGTGGAGAACAGGAATTTTCACAGTACCCCATGGGCAGGCACTTTCCAATGCTGTATTTCCATCAGCAGCCACATGCTTCTTTTTTTCTTTTTTCTTTTTTTTTTTCCCACCTTTGAAAGTTTTAGGAAATGAACCTTTTTGCTTGATCTGTGGTGCACTCTATTTTCATGCTTTGTTTTTTTTTTTTCCTAGCTGAAGGAACGCCTTGGAAGGTAGAAAATCCAGTTGTGCTAATGGTAAACCTTATCCATAGGCTGCTTTTTTTTTTTTTTTTCAGTCTGCCTTCCTTACTGGGATTTTTTTTTGTTGTTGTTTGTTTGTCCCACCAAAAATTCATGTCAAGAGGCAAAGAGGAAACCCAGCCAAAATGCCACGACCATTGCACGAAGCTCTAAACACATTAACAACAGGTTTGGAGTTATTTATTGATGGTTTTGCCCACTGGCAGTGTAAAATGTGTGTCAGTTGTCATCACCAGTAACAATTTCAGCACACTGCGTTCCTTTTTTATTTACACCAGTGGCAACATGCTTATAAACACCATCACTGGGGGTAGGTCAGGAGGTCAGTGCTGGAGGTTAAGAATGGAAAGGGTCATCGGCTATTAACCTAAGTTTAGCAGCAAATAGTGCAGCCCTCTATGGAGTGGGGCCTCAGCTCCTCCAGAACTGGGGAAAACCTCTGAGTCTCAAATGATTTAGCTGTAAGATACTTCCTAGGGTATGAATCTGGAAGGCTTAGGGGATGGTATTTAAGTCTTTGTATCATTTTGTGTCTCTGGCTATATTTTAAAAGTCATTTTGTGGCTGTGATGGTCAAAATCATTTTATGTCTGTGGACTCGATGATCCTGAGGGTCTTTTCCAACCTGGATGTTTCTATGATCAAATAATTTTATATCTGTGGACTTGGTGATCCTCAGGGTCTTTCCCAACCTGTATGTTTCTGTGATTCTGTGATATGTTATGGGATTTTTTTTTAAAATCTTTGCACCAAAGTAAAATGACTCATTTAGAGTCTTGGAAGCAGCGGAAGGGTTTTCCATTGGCTTCAGCAAGAGCAGAGTTGGACTAATCCCACATGTCACAAAATAAAAATATGGGCAGTGGGCAGTGATTGAAACCTGAGCTGGGAGCCGGTGAGACAGAGGCTTTTTATCAATGAAACAAAAAAAAAAATTGGGTTTTTCGTTGGCATGCAAGAAGTTTTCCACTGTTGTCAGGGTTTGGGATTTTTTTTTTTTTGGAGGAATTTTCAAAGCCAGGCTGTCAGGGGGTTGCAGGAGTGGGGAGTTGTGTTGGGGTGTGGAGCCTGGCACCTTGGAGGTACCTGCTGTTGGGAGAGCGCAGCCGTCTCAGAACGGTTGCCCTGAAGGTGTTTCCAAATGAGCTCTGAGGTGGTGCTGGTTGCTAAAAAGCTCTTGGCCGATGTGTTTGCAAGGGCCAGCTCCTTAGGCTGCTGTGTTCAGAAAGCTCATGCTGCAAGGCTCGAAGGGGAAGGAGTATTCCCCGAGGGTCTTTCACCTCCTTGCCTTTTGCGGCTTCTTTTAATGCTCTAAGGGCAAAGTAACTTTTTATTATGTACTTTATATACTGTGTTTTCTGGAACCTTTAAGGGGATTAAGAATTCATCTCACACAAACACACACACACACAAAATAAAAGGAGTGCAGAGCTTCACCTATCTGTTTCAAGTCCTCACCACGCAGTAATGAAATCCATCAGCGCTGCTGAAAGAGACAAAACTGTTCCCATCACTGTTCCCTGTATTTACAAGTTACACAGTGTTTGGAATCATGTACAGTCCTCAGCATCCCTTCCCCACTCCGCTCTCTGGAAGTTAATGTACCTGTTTGCAATTCCCTCTCTTCCCATCTTTCCGGTGCGTTTGACACAATGGTGTTGCCCCAGGAGCTCTTTGCTTTTTCGGTCTCCTCTGCCAGGCAGCTTCTGCTGCAGCGTCCAAATCCTCTCTGTTTAGAACCCTTTAAAGAGGCTGAAAATTTACAGTTGCAGTTAAACACGCGAGCTTAGTGTTCCCAGAGATACCTTGGAGGAATTTGAATACACAGATCTAATGAATTTTAATGGGCAGGAGCTTTGAATTATGTAAAATAATAGTAAAGACGTTCATCTTGAAGCAAACTAAAATAATCTTTGAAAGTAACGTTTTAATACACAATTTATCTAACATAGATAATTTATACAAGTTTCTCTCAACCCTCAGTCTGTTCCAGTAAGCTTTTCTTCTTTTTTCTTCTTTTTTCTTCTTTTTTTCTTCTTTTTTTCTTCTTCTTTTTTTCTTCTTCTTTTTTTCTTCTTCTTTTTTTCTTCTTCTTTTTTTCTTCTTCTTTTTTTCTTCTTCTTTTTTTCTTCTTCTTTTTNTTTTCCTTCTTCTTTTTTCCTTCTTCTTTTTTCCTTCTTCTTTTTTCCTTCTTCTTTTTTCCTTCTTCTTTTTTCCTTCTTCTTTTTTCCTTCTTCTTTTTTCCTTCTTCTTTTTTCCTTCTTCTTTTTTCCTTCTTCTTTTTTCCTTCTTCTTTTTTCCTTCTTCTTTTTTCCTTCTTTTTTCCTTCTTCTTTTTTTCCTTCTTCTTTTTTTCCTTTTTTTTTAATGTCCTTGGTCAGAAGCTTTTCCTTTTTTTTCCATACAGAATCGTGGATTTTCGGAATGGTCTTCCAGAAAGTTGTCCTAAAGCTGCCTTTTAAATTCCCACAATCCTGCTGTTTGGATGTTGAGGATCTGATTTGTAAACAAAACTTGCAGCCTGCCTCTCTGCTGGGTCTTTTGCTCACCCAGCAAGATGTGTGCAGGGGGAGAGCCTGAAAAGCAGAATCAGATTCACAGGCTGATCCTAGATGCTGGGTAGCACTTATCAAAGGCACAAAGCCACATTATTTATAGATATTATATTTGCATAATACATGAAAGTAGGAAAATGTAATTATTTTTCCCTCCCTCCCCTCTCTTTATTCTAAGGAGATGCTCCAAGTTGGGCTTTTCACCATGAATTAGTGACCTGTAGTCAAGGAGGAGGCTGCAGGGGTGGTGGGGGTGGAAGAGTGCAGGGCAGCTTGAGGTTTAGTGCTTAGTAAAATTACTCACTCATTACTCAGCCTGCTTTATGGAAACCTTTTCTGAGGCTGCCATCAGCGTTTTGCAATCGATGGCACCTATTGGGGGAGTTACAAAAGGGCTGCCCTGGGTTGTGTAACAGCACTGGATTGCTGGATTGCTGCAATATGTGCACACCAGTGGTGTTACTATTAATTTTCTGAGTCAAATCCTGTGCGAGGAGCCAGATGGCTTGGGAGCATCTTGTCATCCCAACCGCTGCAAACACGTCCAGCTAGAAAAAAAAGAAGATTGGACTGTGGTTTCACAGATTTTTCATTAGTTAATCTGGGATAGAGAGGCTTCAAAGATCCCATCAGTTAATTCTCTCAGCACTTGTGGAAATTTCTGGCACATTGTGCTAAAGCTGGTTTGAAATCCAAGCTGAGAATCGCTGCCTTAAAGAAGCTGATCTCTTCTTTGTGCCGATATTGAAAACAAAATAAATTAGGAAAAGGAGTAAATAAAACTCCTCTTGTGTGGATTTGGGCTGAAGCTGATGTTTTTGGACCATCACTTTGAGTACTTTCAGTATTATCTGAAGCAGTCAGTGAAACTGTCAGACTCCACAGTCAATTTAATTCCAAATGCTTCTGAAAGTGTGTTTCCTAAACTCAAATTATTCTAAATATCCAAACAATCAAAGAAAGGATTTTTTTTTTCCCTCACCCCTTTCTTTTTGGCTGGCTGTAATGCCACTTTCACCTTTGCAAACAGACCTACTAAATAGTAATCAGTTGCAATCTGTGAACTTCCCTCCTCTTATCAATTATTAAGTATCATAAACCTTCTGTTTGGATAATCTTGGCACCACTTTAAGCGTTAACAGTAAATTTATTTTTAATTAAATCTGTGCATTGAGAATAAAACGAGGCTCTTCTGCATACTAAACAGAACACATATGCCACCTCTACTTATTATCAAAAAATCTGATAATGCTTATGAAAGTTGTAAGGGCTGGAGTTCATTGTCTGTGTCCCATTTAACTTCATCAGCGTTAGTTAATGAGATCACAGCCAAAGTGGGGAACAGCCCTTTCTGCAGGGCTCTTGGCTGAGAGCCTGCCCCTTTCACACCACTTCTTCAGTAGACTTCCAAACATCTTTATTTCAGCCTAGCTACAGGTGACCACCAAACACTGGGTGGATTTAGCCTGCTGGAGAGGCTTCCAGAGCAGTGCTTTGGGATACAGAGAAAGTGGTTTCCCTCCTTGGATGGGTTGATCTGAAAGTTTAAAGTTATTTCACTGTAGATGGTGGTTGTTATGGTCATTATTTGAATATTATTCATATTTGAATATTATTCATATTTGAGTATTATTATTTGAATATTATTAATATTTGAATGTTATTTCTACTTTCATATTTATTAGTATTTGAATATTGTTAGAGTTTGAATATTATTCTTAGTTTAGTATTTATTAGTGTTTAGCTGTAGCTTTTCTCAAGGGCTTTAGCAGAGGTTCATCACCTGTTCCTTCAGAGGAACCTGGTCTAGTGGAAGGTGTCCCTGCCCATGGCAGGGGAGTTGGGACTAAATGATCGTTAAGGTGTCTTCCAACCCAGCCCATTCTGTGAATCTATGAAAACCAGGTCTGCAAAAAATAATTCTAGGATCATAGAATCATTAAAGTCGGGAGAGACCTCTGAGATAATTGAGTCTGTCAGCCTAAGACCGCCATGGCCATTAAGCCATGTCCCAAAGTACCAAGTCTACACCTTTCTTGAACACCTCCAGGGATGGTGACTCCACGAGCTCCCTGGGCAGCCTGTTCACTCTTTTAGTGAAGAAACTGTTCCTTGTTTCCACAGTTGAGTTCAGGAGAGTTTCAGGTGCCTAACGTGAGAGGCGGCCGCGCGAAGCTTCCTTTCCACGTGCGCTTTTGTTAACCGTCTTGCTCCTAAGAGCAGTATCCGCCCTGACCCAGCTCTTCTGCCGGGGACAGGAAGCCTCCCACCAGCGCTGTGAATCTCATCATTGATGATTTGTTTTCTGCCCGCTCCTTCCAGCTCGGGGCTGTGTGACATTAGCCCAAAGGGAAACACCGGCGCGGCGGCGTGCACTGGGCAGCCATTGTCTTATCTGCGGCAGCAAGAGCGCGTGAAGCTGTTTGCATAGCGTGCTAACTCCAACAGGGTCAGTTCCAGTCTGTGGCAGCTAAAAATGAAAAACATGCCCCAACCGGGACGAGAGCAGGGTCAACAGCTGGCAGAGGATATGGCAATCATTTATATAAATATGCTTTCTCAAGCCCGCAAAAACAAAAAACCCAAACCCAACAGCTGGGAAGGGTTGGAAGTAGCCCCAAGGCTGGTTAGTTCCCTTCCAGATGGGGAGGTTAGGCTGGGGCTAGCCAGGCTGCTCCACGTAGACTTCCGATTCGCATTAGAAATGAAAAGAGTGGAGGAAAGGAAAGAGGAAGAAAAACTACAAGCATGACTGCTCTGGTTTTCACCTAACTTAATCAAATAAGTGAGGAGTTTCCGAGACGGAAGGCTTGCATTTATCGGGATTCACGCTCGGGTTTCTGTGTTTATCACGGCGTCTGATACACTCCTTAGCTCTCTCAAAGGGAAGCATATAGAGCAGAGAGTAGTTTATATGTAATGTCATGGTCATTTGTAGACAGATTGAAGAATCATGTGAAGATTTATGCTCCCTTTGTGTCTTCTGACTATTTGTATAGTTGGGGCTGAAGGGAAAAAGAAGTGACAAGGAGGTTTTGCTGGATGTGCCGCAGGGTTCTAGTTGGCAGATAAAGTTTATTCCTGTCGTTTACTTTTACCTCTAATGGTGCTCTTAACGTGTTTTTTGGGGTTGTTTTTTCTGTTAAGCCAAAGAAGAATCCTAACCTTAACCTATCCTGATGATCTTAGAGCTCTTTTCTAAGCTTTGTGATTCCACGGTGCGGAAAACTCGCAGTGAAATGGGTCTTAAATGTGCTTAGTTTACTTTTTGGAGCTCACAGATGTGGGTTTAGGTTGTATGGAACAGCAGAGCCTGTTGCAGCGACACGTGGTGGAATGGTTTGAGTCACCACACAGATGCAGAGCTCATGGTATAAGTGAATGTTACATCGATTGAACACGTACAGCCCTTTAAATTCTGTAGCTTTCATCCCAACGAGCAGCTCTGCCAAGTGCTGTTGTGTAGAGTTAATTGCACAGCATCCAGCATCCCTTTAATTAGCTCTGGGGAACAGATAAGGAAATCCTGCCTCACTGAGCCTCGTTTCCAAAGTTGGCCATGAAGGTGGGCTGAGAGGCTGCTTTCATAAGAGAAGGTTGCAGTTGTTTGTTTTTCCACAGGAGAAATTTGGAGTTTTTTAGCAGTTGGGGACTTTTAGCAGTTTACAAGACTATACTTTTCTGCAGTGATCACCGTGGTCATTTTCTGGTTTATGTTGGTGTCATCTTCATGTGTGAAATAAGTCAAAACCTCCAGGGGCAGAGCTCCTTCTGTGGCCCAAAGCTGGTGGATTAGAAAACGCTGCCCAACTTTGCAACTGGGGACACTACACCAGCCCTGAGCTGGAGCAGCAAAGCCAACAGGCAGGCATGAGCCACTGAACATTTTTCTCTTCAACATTGCTGCCATCCACAGTCCTTTCCTAGGTGTTGATGGGCTTATGGGATCATTAATTTGACATTATGACTTCTTTGTTTCATTCCACCCAGTTAAACTGGGACTTTACCACTTAAAATGTGGGGAGAGGATTTCTGTTATTTCTGCTCTGTGTGCAGATGCATAAACTCTTCCCTGTATGGCTAAAGTTGGGTTTTCTAGTTGATCATACCTGTAGCCACACCTGTCAGTACTTGGAAAAGAAATGATGGTGATCCCAACCCATCTTTTGGTTCTGTGAGTAATGATTGCAGGGAGGCTAAACGAGTTCCTGGGTAGCTTTGTCAGCGTTGCAGCTCCTCTGACTGTAAAATCACAGCTACACTGCTGGGAGAGAATTTTTTTTCAGCTTCTGAACCTTCCATCAAGCTACTTACAGTTGGGAGGTGGAAAATGTTCATCTTAGCTGTGTCTATACCTTCATGTGTGCCGTATTAATCTCCTGCATTTGATCTAATCTCCCTTCCTCCTGGAGCAGACCGATGAAACAAGGTAATTTGAAACTACCTGAACACATCCTTCCACCTTACTGCCAGACCCTGAAGTCATAACCTCCTGACCTCCAAGGTTACAGGTCTAGTGCTTTTTATCCTCCCTGATTTCTCAGTATCTGCTGGCTTCCTCCCCACATTGGAGCCTTGTTATATAAGGAAATTGGAAACACCGCCTGGCTTGGCCAGGGCCAGCAATCTGCACCCAAGATAAGGGCTGGCCCCTGCTCTGCTGCAAGAGAAGTGCTGATTTCAGATAGAAATGTGCTCTTTGAGACAGCTGAAGAGGCTTTGCAATGGCCACTTAGAAGCAAGTTTGCTGGAGAAATGAATTTATGCTTTTATTTCATTATCGTCATCTGACTTTTTCAAAGTGAAAAATCTACCTGGAGACTTTGACAGCCTAATTGACATGGAAATGAGGCTGCTTTAGAGAGGTTCTAATCCCATAAACAGGAGCATTAATAAAATAATACTAAACTGCTTGGTTCCTTCAGAACTCTGCAGCCAGCAACTACAGATCTTTGCATTCTCTCTTAACTCTTCTCTTTCTAAAGTGTGCTTCTGAAGACCTGGTATCAGGAGTTACTGTTAGAGATGGGTGCTAGGGCTGATCAAATAATTCAGCACGGGAGGAGGAAAGAGAACGTGGCAATGTCAAAGCCAAGCAGTGTCATTTCTTCTAGAGATTGCTGCCAAACTTCTGTCTTGATAGAGGTAATTTTCTAAAGTGCTTCCTTGGTTGGTTGCTGTGAAAGAAAAGGCAGTAATAGAACTACAATAGGATCTAGGCAGCCTAAATAAGGTAAGTTTAAAGCAATGGGTGGCGATGAGATGCATCAAATTAGGGCATGCATAGCACCGAAGGCCAGAAATAGGCATTAAGATATCTGCAGTGAAGGATATCTGTGTTTACAAAATAATGCTCCAGATAGCTTTAATTACTTCTGCCATTTTTGTTGTCTGCGTGTAAGAGTAACACCGTTGGAGTGTGGCAGTGTTACTGCTGCAAATCCTGACTTACAACGCTTGCTGGAACAGCTCTGGTAAAACCAAGTGTTGTAAACTGGTTTCTTTACAGTGCATGACAGAGGCAGAAAGCAAGGGGAGAGAAAATGTCAGCATTTCAAGTACTGTTACATGAAGTAACTGGTAGGAAGCATCTGAGACTGGTCACATCCATGGGATGTGCCTGAATGATTGCAAGTCCAGAATCCAGGTCAAGTAAACTTTTCTTTCAGGGCACACAATCTACCTTACAAAACTTATTAAAAAAGAAAAAAAAGGGGAAAAGAAGTGTGTTTGTTTTTGCCTGTAAGAAATCTGGTGCTCAAAGGAATAAGCAGGCAAATGTGACTCCAGGCCAGTTCTCTGTCCAAGGGAAATGTGTAGCTGGGCTAAGAATGCGAACGTCCCGTGGCAGGAATCCGCAGGCTTCTCAACAAAGCAAAGCCACCATCTGTAACAACAGGGCTCCATGTGAATTTCTGAACTCCACCAGCTCCTTTTGAAGCATATTTCAGTACAGTTTGTGTTGGTAACAAATAAACAAATCCTTGTTCCTGCGGGCTGAGATGGGGTGGGTTGGAAGAGGTCCCTAAGTATCTCGGTGACAGCGGAGACAGAAGAATGTCTCAGATGAGAAAACGGAAGGGCAGGCTGAGCATTAAACAAAAGGTGCCAAAACAATATTAGGTATGAAGAGCTTTCCTTAGAAGTGTTAGTAATTACATGGTGAACGTCTTGTCTGTTAATTAATATCTCTGGTTCTTGGAGTACAGTTCTGAAGCGCATAAGATGGGTTAAGGGAGGTAAATTTTAACTTATGTACTGGCAGTTTAAAACCTGTTGGTGATTTAATCTCATTCGACTGCTCAACAAAGCACAACTGATCCATATTACTGACCAGAACTTGACCAGGAAAGGCCAAAGAAGAAGAAAAGAAGGGAAAATAAACTATACAGTAGCAGACATGCTGAAAGCTTTGTGTAATGAGTAAAGAAAGAAGAATTAATAAAATGAAACAGTAATTCCTTTCCAGAAGATTAACCAAATGGAAATGTTCAAGGCACAGGACTGGTTAATTAATACTCAGGTCCATCATGTCTCTGTAGGGTTTTCCATTTAAGAAAAGGTTTCTCTTCCTAAAGCAGAGATAGGCAAAGTGATTGAAGTTGTGCTGCTGTAGCTTAATTATTTTAAGTCACTTTCACGGTTTTATAACACTAAATTAACCCTCTTGGCTCAGTGTTTTTCAGTTGCTTGTCTCTAGGATGGATCATCAGTCAGGGGAGTTCTTGCTAAATGTGATCCTGATCCTCTAGAAACTCCTGTTCCTGTTGGAATAGAGTGTTGGAAGAACGAGTGCCCTGCCGTGTACATACACACACAGAGTTGGCCTCCACTTTTATGATTTGGTGTTGATCCTTATAAAGTTGCCCATAAATGTAGCTTCACTGGTGAATTATTCTGTAGTGCTTTCCCATATGAAATTTATACTGCAAATATTTGGCCTTGGTATTCATCTTTGAAGCAGCAAAGCCAGTGAAAATAGTAACTTAAATGTAGCTTAAAGTAATTTCCTTCCTTTTCCTAGCTTGAACTGCACGTCTGCACCCGAGCCTGCTGATGACATGGGGCTCTCTGTGGTGGCCATGTGCTAATGGACCTCTGGGCTGGTCCACTGGTGGCTGCAGCACTTCTCAGGGCAGAGCTGAGGGCTAGAAGTGCATTTAAAAGCAGTGCGGGTTTCATTTGCAAAGTCAAAATCCTTAGCTGGGTTATCAGCCCCCCCAAAACACCAAACAAATCTCTGAAGGTAGAAGGGGTTTGGCCAGTGATAAGGAGAAAAGTTTGGACCACATCATGAGGTCTTGAGTGACCTGTTCTAGTGGGAGGTATCCCTGCCTATAGCAGGGGATTGGAACTGGATGATCTTTGAGGTCCCCTTCAGCCTAAACCATTTTATGATTCTATGAGTTTGCCCAAGACATCCAAGTTTGCATTCAGGAGTTGTTTTAACTTAGGCACTTGGTTTGTGGTGAAAGTAGAAGAGTTAGGCTGATACAAAGCACAACATCATTTAAAAGAAAAAAACTCTGCCCCCTTCAAATTGAATTTTTTCTTTATTCCTTCTTTTCTTCCAATATGAACTTTGCTATTAAGTTTCAGTGGTTCATTTTGGTGCTAGGGAGGGTTGGACTCAATCTCTGGAGGTTCCTTCCAACCCCTAACATTCTGTGATAAGGAGCCTGAGAGGAGAGCTTAGTGCTTTCTACACCTCCGTGGAAGGTTGTAGTGATGTGGGTGTTGCTCTCCCCTTCTAAGTAACTAGAGATAGGAAAGGAGGAATTGGTCTCAAGGAGGTTTAGGTTGGGCATTAGGAAGATTTTCTTTACTGCAACAGTGGTCAGGCTCTGGAACAGGCTGCCCAGGGAGGTGGTGGAGTCACCATGCCTGGAGGTGTTTAAGAGCCCTGTGGCCGTGGCACTCTGCAGTATGGTTTAGTGGGAGTGGTGGTGTCTGATAGATGGTTGGATTTGCTCTCAGAGGTCTTTTCCAACCATAATGATTCTGTGACTTAACAGATGTTGGTCAAATTATTTCTTATTTAATCCCTTGCCTGCCAACTGTGCTTACACTAACAGCAGTGTCACTTTTCTGCCACCTAAAGGAAGGAGCAGTGCCACAGAGCTTCCTCCCCAGAAAGCAAAACCTGTTTGCATCACTGCAGCCCAAGTTTCTCTCCCTAGCTCCTGATTGCTTTGACTGGGAAGGCAGCGAGCAGAAAGAACAGGACACTTCAGAACCTCACTGTGAACTACGATTTGATCCCTGACGTTTTAATATGTGATGTGCAAGTAATTTGGAAGGGATTTATTATTTTTTAATCATACTTGTCCCGGCATACAGGCCCCAGTCCAGCAAAGCACTTACATACATGCTTAGCTCCAAACATGCGAGGAGGCAAAGTCAAGTATGTGCTTAAGCACTTCCTTTGCTCTCTGCTGCCTGCCAGCCACACACCGCAGGGTGTTTGATTTCTGCAGTAGCAGGTGAGTCATTTTATAAATCTCTCTCCGTATTATGAAGTGATTTCATGACAACTTTTCAACTCGAAATAATCGTTCCTGCAGCTTTTTTGGCATCAGATGAATTAAGCTCCTTCTATTCATACCCAGGTTCACAGTGTCTGTGGTTTAAAATGTCTCATTTCACCTTCTGGCTATGCCAGTTCTCAGAGACAACTGGTGCTCGGGTTGGGTTTGCATTGTTTTTGTTGTTTGTTTTTTTCCCCTGTGTGTGAATTTAGAGCAGCAGAGAGAACTTAAAATTCTGTCTCTGAGATAAGAAGGTCAATCTGCAGGGAAATCATTAGACTGCAGAGGGTGACAGGGCACTGGTAGGGGCTGCCCAGGAGGCTTGTGGAGTCTGTCTCTCTTGAGTTATTCAAAACCTGCCTGGACACATTCCCGTATGATCTGCTCAAGATGATCCTGCTCTGGCAGGGGGGTTGGACTGGATGAGCTTTGGAGGTCCCTTCCAACCCCTGACATTCTGTGATTCTGTGAATGTCTTGATGCTGATCTTCTGTTTGAGCCCAAAGCAGGTATTGAGATGATTTGATGGATGAGTATGGTCAGTCCTGACAGACCTTGGTTTGCTTTTTAGATGTGGTGCTTGGGGGTGGATTTTGTAGAGCAGGGTTTTCAGAGGGACTTGATGATCTCAAGGGTCTTTTCCAACCTGAATGTTTCTCTGAGCCTATGAAATCCTCTGTGCTCTCCTGCTTTTAAAGAAATGTGTTCCAGTTCTGGGCCACTCAATTTAAGAAAGATGTTGACGTGCCAGAAGGTGTCCAGAGAAGGGCAGCAAGGCTGAGGAGAAGCCTGGAGCACAGCCCTGTGAGGAGAGGCTGAGGGAGCTGGGGGTGTGCAGCCTGCAGAAGAGGAGGCTCAGGGCAGAGCTCATTGCTCTCTGCAGCTACCTGAAGGGAGGTTGTAGCCAGGTGGGGTTGGGCTCTTCTCACAGGCACCCAGTGACAAAGAGGAGACACAGCCTCAGGCTTTGCCAGGGCAGCTTCAGGCTGGATGACCACAGGATGTCAGGGCTGGAAGGGATGTTGGATGTTAGGAAGAAGTTCTTCTCTTCCAAGAGTAATTGTTGTTGGAATGGGCTACCCAGGGAGGTGGTGGAGTCTCAATCTCTGGAGGTATTTAGGAGGAGGCTGCATGAAGCACTTAGTGCCATGGGTTAGTTAATGAGAAGGTTTAGATGGTAGGTTGGACTCAATGATCCCAGAGGCCTTTTCCAACCTGTTTCGTTCTGCAATTCTGCGAAATAGATATTTTCTAAAAGAAAACCAGAGGGGGGGGGGGGGGGTGTGGAAAAAACCCAAACAAACAAACAACAAAAAATATGCACAGAGGGAACAAAACTCAACCAAACAACAAAACAACCAACAAATAAATAAAATGAAGATGTGAGGAAGGCTAATAGAGAGCCAAGCGTGGCCGCCCCTCCCCAGCTGGGCTTTTGGCACCGCGTCCCTCCCGCGGTTACAACACGGTGACCTTGCTGCCTGTGATTTACTAACTGTTTTACAAACACTTCCTCACTCCGCGAGGTTTGATACGTTCTCCGTCCTCAACAGCTCAACGGAGCCACTCAGATACTGAGCCAGACCTGCCTTTGTTTACAGCCCCTCCCAGAAATTGTCACAAAACAGCAAACCAACAGCACAGAAACTTTCTCCTTTTCCAACATCTTATTTTGAAGTCGACACTTCCTACGGTTTGTTTGTGCAGAAGCAACATTTGGGTCCAAGGTATTGCACCGTATCCAAGTGGGAATTGCAGCCCTGCTAAAAATAAATGGGGGGGGTCATGTGAACCAGTGCAGAAGAAGCTAAAGATACCAAATATTGCAGGACCTTTACATTTGGTGGTTTGGTTTTTGTTTGTTTGTTTGGGGTGGTTTTGTTGTGTTGTTTTTTTGTNCATAAAGTGAAATGATGAAACTCAGGAAGGAATCTTCTTTTAAACAAAATTATCATTGTTAAAAATAACCATCCTATTTTCCCCTAATTTTTTTTTCCTTCCCCCTCCCCAGGAGAGCTTTATTTAGTAGTCTTCCTATTAGATATAGCTAAAGAGTCCAGTAAATATTTAAGTGGCAGTTTAGTTAAAGTTTAATTTTCCTTAAAGGTTAATTCTCTTGATGTGTCTTAGTCGCGGAGATGTAATTTCATGGTTTGAGTCAGGGGGAGCTGGAAACTGGGGGTGCTTTGGAGGAGGAAACCAGACCAGCTGTGTCTCTGCCATCGAAACACTGCAAATTAAAATTAGAATGGGATGGGAATGTTTTTATTCAGCATTTTCACAGAGGAGATACGTTTCATGGAAATGGCCTTGTTTGGATGACTGTTTCTCAGGGTCAGGGTGGAATTTCTAGGGATAAAGAGGAGATGAGGATAACCTGGGCTGCCACTGAGAAGGGCACATGAGGCTTCTCCTCATCCAGGTGCTCTCAGGGGTGGGGATTTCTTGCCCATCTCTCTTTCCTTTCAAACTATGGATTGGTTTGGTATTTTTATTGCTACAATAGGGCAAAAAGATGCTAAGAGAGCTGCAGCAGTTCTGCAATGAGGACAGGCTATGAGAGTTGGGGCTCTGCAGCCTGGAGAAAAGAAGGCATCCAGGAGACCTTGGAGTAGCCTTCCAGTATCTGAAATGGACTACAGAAAGGCTGGGGAGGGACTATTGACAATGTCTTGTAATGACAGGAGTGGGAGGAATGGGTTTAAACTGGCAGAGTGGAGATTGAAACTGGATGTTAGGAAGAAGTTGTTTGCAGTGAGGGTGGTGAGACACTGTGTGTGAAATACCACTTCTCACTGATACATCAGAGTAAAGAAATGAATTTAAGCTGACTTGTTGAACATTTGTTTGTAAAGCTGCAGTCAATGATACAAGAGCTAAAGAAGAGCATAGAAGATGTTGTCTTCTACTAGGTGTAGGTTCACTAAGGGTATTAGCTTTAAATCATCTTCCAAATGAGAAGCCTGCAGTTAATATTCAGTCCAGGTCTGTGTATTCTTTGAGATGCATCCTACAGAAAGGACATTTTGGGACCTAATTTTGAATTAAAAAAGTGAAAACCAACAATATTTTACAGCATTGAAGTAAAATTGAAATGCCCTCCAAAGGTGTTGTGGTTGAACTCCTGCAGGACAGCAGTGTCAAAATACCTTCCTGCTGTGTTTTTGTTTCTATGCTGTGGCTATGTTACATATATTGCATTTTTAATCCTGTGAAATACAAGGGAATCATCATTCTAAATCTTCCTTTTAAATGCATTAGATGATTAATGCTGTTAAAGGAAGTACCCACAAATGGAATTATTTCGGGAGGGTTTGGGTCGCTTGTTTTAATCACTCAGGGTCAAGCATTGGAAATTAATTTCTGTGCCAGAAATGACAGCCAGAACCTTCACCAAATGAAAACAACCTTTCTATTTGGGTGAAAAGGAGTTTGAAACCATTCGTTTGGTGGGTTGTGTGTGGTTTGTTTGTTTTTTTTTTCCTTAGAAATGACAATTAGTAATTTAATATTTGTTATTTAATGGCAATGTTTCAATGAAAGCTATGAGGATATGGTGAAAAAGAGTTTGAAACCATTTGTTTGGTGGGTTGTTTGGTTTTGGTTTTGTTTTTTTTTCCTAGAAATGATAATTAGTAATTTAATATTTGTTATTTAATGACAATGTTTTAATGAAAGCTGTGAGGATATGGTTTAGAATCCATTAAAGCCTCATAGACAGACAGGCTGGAGCAGCATGAGGACTACCAGGAGCAGAACTTAAGGGCAGCTTTACATCCTGCATGCCCACCCTGGCAAAAGACTTCTTCCTGTTTCCTGTGAAATGGTGATGTGAAAAATTGAAGAATTCAGTGACTGTTCAGAAAAGTGGTTTAAAAGGGAGTGAAAGTGGCAAGCTGAGTGTCTCTGCCCCAGGATCATGAGCTGCAGCCCTGTGTTCAGCGCGTGAGCTGGAGCTTGTGGCTTTGAGGTTTGGAGGTCATGGTTAGGTCCTCATTCAGGTTCTTGAGGGCACTGGATTTCTTTCTGCCTTTCGGAAGGAAACGTTCACTAAATTTTCATTTGGGATTGTCCTTTTCGTTCTGGTTGTGTTGCAGGTGCAACTCTCTCAGCCTGTCCTCATCTCAGCGCTGCTGCAGCCTTCTGAGCATCTTTGTGGCCTCCTCTGGACTGGCTTCAGCAGTTCCATGTCCTTCTTGTTTTGGGGGCTCCAGAACTGCACACAGTACTCCAAGTGGAGTCTGACAAGAGCAGAGCAGAAGGTTCTAGACATGAGTCTTGGAGAAGAGGAGACTCAGGGCAGACCTCATTGCTCTCTGCAGCTACCTGAAGGGAGGTTGTAGCCAGGTGGGATTGGTCTCTTCTCACAGGCAACCAGCAACAGAATGAGGGGACAGTCTCCAGTTGTGCCAGAGGAGGTATAGGCTGGATGTTAGGAGGAAGTTCTTCCCAGAGAGAGTGATTGGCATTGGAATGGGCTGCCCAGGGAAGTGGTGGAGTCACCATCCCTGGAGGTGTTCAAGCAAAGCCTGGATTGGGGCACTTAGTGCCATGGTCTGGTTGACTGGATAGGGCTGGGATTAGGTTGGACTAGATGAGCTTGGAGGTCTCTTCCAACCTGGCTGATTATATGAAAGAGAAAGGGCAAAGGATTGATTTGCTCCTCCCCTGTTGGTGTAAACACAGCAGCCCTTGAAGGGGCTGGCTGCAGGCTCGCTCTGTGTGCTCGTGGTTGGAGTAGATGATATAAGTGGCATGGAGTGGGTTTGTTGCTACGGGAGAAGTGCTACAAAGGGCTGTGCCTCTTGTAGGGCTGTGCTCCTTGGGCTATTTAATGTACAATTTCTGCTAAGGACACTCAGAATCCTACCTCTGACTCTAAATTGCTTAAATGTTGAAACATATGGGTGCTGCGTGCTGCTCACGAGGCAACCACTGCCTGTGGCCAGGCTGCCAAAGCCAAGGAAAATCAGGGTGTGGAAGAAAGGGGGGAACCTGCAGCAGCCCAGCACAGCTTCAGGAGAATGCCTCTTATTGAAAAGGCAAACCTGAAGGTATAGGAAAATGCTAATTAGAGCAGTGCCATATATCAGTAACAGATAATTAAATGTTGATAGCCGAGAAGTTTTTCAATTAAAAATGAACTGTTTGTGTCCTCTTGGTTTCTTCTGGAGGCGGGGAGAGGGGAAGGGGGGAGGCAGGTTTCATGTAGCTGTGGTTTTGTTGAGTTCTCTGCCACAGTAATCATTTTAATAAAATGCAATTATCTCCA
>VWZI01004541.1:1099088-1114936 GCA_013396835.1 Psilopogon haemacephalus | reverse complement strand
GGGAGAAAAAAAAAAAAAAAAAAAAAAATCCACATGGGAAAGATTAATTAAAAAAAAAAAAAAAGGAAAGTAGGGGGGAAAAAATAGTTGGAATTTCAGTGCATTGGCTTCTATTTATCTCAAATGTCAAGGGCAGTGTAAAATGTATTTTTAAAATGTGTGTTTGTATGGTTTGAGCCCATTCTTGGCGTAGTTGTGAATCTAGAGGGGCCATTGTTCTTCTGAGAGAGTTTGAGGGGGTTTCTTTGTACAAAGTGACAAAAAGAAGACTTGGAGGACTGGGCTGCCATTGTTCCTGTGCGGTGCTGTAAAATTTGATTTGAAATTAGGACCTCGGGGCAAGCTCTTCAATAGCCAGTTTTTATTTTCTGCCAGCATTTTAATCACTCTTGGGCTTAAAGTGGATGACCAACATAATGCCTCTATGTTTAATAGAACAGTTCGTATCTTGAAGGCCAGTTAACTGAATTCAGGGATCTGTCATCTGCCCCACATTAGTCTTTTCTGTTTCCTGTCTATTTATGAAGATAGCTTTCCATCCCAGCCAGCCCTCAAAGAACAACAACTCTTCTCCTTCTTTCTTTTTTTTCTCTTTTTCCCCCACAATTTTTCCTACTTTCTTCTTTTTCTTTCCTCCCTCCCTCCCTTTCTTTTTCCTCCCTCCCTTTCTTTTTCCTCCCTCCCTTTCTTTTTCCTCCCTGAATTTCTTTTTCCTCCCTCCCTTTNCTCCCTGAATTTCTTTTTCCTCCCTGAATTTCTTTTTCCTCCCTGAATTTCTTTTTCCTCCCTGAATTTCTTTTTCCTCCCTGAATTTCTTTTTCCTCCCTGAATTTCTTTTTCCTCCCTGAATTTCTTTTTCCTCCCTGAATTTCTTTTTCCTCCCTGAATTTCTTTTTCCTCCCTGAATTTCTTTTTCCTCCCTGAATTTCTTTTTCCTCCCTGAATTTCTTTTTCCTCCCTGAATTTCTTTTTCCTCCCTGAATTTCTTTTTCCTCCCTGAATTTCTTTTTCCTCCCTGAATTTCTTTTTCCTCCCTGAATTTCTTTTTCCTCCCTGAATTTCTTTTTCCTCCCTGAATTTCTTTTTCCTCCCTGAATTTCTTTTTCCTCCCTGAATTTCTTTTTCCTCCCTGAATTTCTTTTTCCTCCCTGAATTTCTTTTTCCTCCCTGAATTTCTTTTTCCTCCCTGAATTTCTTTTTCCTCCCTGAATTTCTTTTTCCTCCCTGAATTTCTTTTTCCTCCCTGAATTTCTTTTTCCTCCCTGAATTTCTTTTTCCTCCCTGAATTTCTTTTTCCTCCCTGAATTTCTTTTTCCTCCCTGAATTTCTTCAGTGCACCAACATCTCTTTCAGTGATCTCTTAAAGCAGCAGAGCAGTGATGGTGCAGATGCAAGTGCTGGAGCATCAGACTGGATTAATGCAGCTGCTGGATCTCACCAGATGGGGTGAGGAGGAAGGGACAGATGGAAGAATCAAGATTTTGTGATGAATTGGGATGATGGGAAGGGAGAAGTGATATGTTGGCCTAAGCATCATGCTGCTCTTTGAGAGTCACAGGGCAGAGACCTGGGAGTAGTTATGAAATGAGGAAAATGGGGGAAGAAATTCTGGAGGGTTTAAAGCTGATGCTTGAGTCATGCTTAGGAGATCAGCATAGCTGGAGGGGTTTAGTCAAATTGCAAAGGGAGCAGTTTAGTGAGTTTGGGCATTCTGGATGTGTTCATACTGTGCCAGGTAGTTCATGCTCCCCTTTGGCTGGAGAGGTGCCAGGCTCATGGCCTGGCTGTCAGCTGCACAGCAGGTACAATGTGGAGCTCAGAATTTTGAGGATCTGCAGATCCAAGCTGAAGCAGCATTGTGGGCAGGTGTGCACTGCTGTGCTCCTGCAAGAAAGGACCAAGCTGGAGATGTATTTTGGGTTTGGAGGCTATTGGTGATTAAGAAGTCTAGTAAATAGGAAGCCTGGCTGCTTTAGAAAGGACCTACTCTGGGAGCTGTCATTTCTCCCCTCAACCTGAGGTGCTTGTACCCTGCTGATGTCCATCTGCATGCATGCCCTCACTTGAGTACCCTGAGGCAGCAGGCCCTGCTGCTGCTCTCCTTGATTGAGGCAGCAAACTGGATGTTGCCTGAGTGCCAAGATGATTGTAAGCAAAGATGACTTTCCAGAAAGCAGCAGAAGGGTGCAAAAAGCCATAAGGGTTAGAGTGGGAGCTCATTCACTAGCCTGGGTCGTGTATACTCAGCTCCATGTCTGCCAGCCAGTGTCACCAGGCCCTGCTGAGATTATCACCATGAGAGCCAGTTGTGACAGTGGTAGTTAGAGAAGGGACTTAAGCCACTGGGCTATTTCACATAGACCCTAACTAGTCCCTAAATGGTAATGAGTGCTGATTGAGTTTGAACTGGTCAAAGCTGACACCAGCAGCCAGAGGCAGAAGGGAGAATGTTCCATATCCCATAAGTGATGATGAGCTCTTAGCCATTGCAGTTCATTCCCAGCAGGCTTAGATTTGAGCTTAGCTTGTCAGAAGTGAAACAACCTCAGGCAGAGATTGTGATCTTCAGAAATGGCTTCAGTCACAATCATCTGATGCCTTCCTGGTCTTTCTTGGCATGTAATGGACAGAGTCTCTGTGTGTTCAACACATCTCCTTGTGCAGATGCAGAAGAAAAGTGGCTGACCAGAGCTGGAGAACTGTAAGAGGTTAACATATTCGACATCTCCAAGCAGAGCTTTTCATTCACTTTCAAACAGAGCTGTGTGGGTGGCTACACAATGTGGGAAACTCTTTTCATTGAAGAATCTGAATATTTTGTAAGGAAGTGAATAGTTGCAAATAATCTTTTCTGTAAGTCTGAAATAAAGAACAAATGAGCTATTCTCAGAAAGCACTGAGGCATTATTGTCTTCAGCCATTTAACAGAGACCTACAGGAAAAAAAAATATTCCAAACTTGACAGATTCATATCCTAATCTTTTGCTCCTTCATGGGGAGGCTGTGGAGCTTGTAGAGCTGAGAGCGGTGGCAGCAGAATGAGTTCAGGAGGTACCTTTGCTTCAGCACTGCATTGAAAAGGGATCACTGGGGGAAATGGCAACTCAGTGTCTTAAATTAGAAAGGTCAGCTAGAACTACTGATAGGCAACTTGTGGCCTGTGGACTGGACACATGAGCAGCCCATGTGTATGTGCCAACCACTTGGCTTCCATGGTAGAGCTGCCACAAGTCACCATCCCGCCCGAGCTCTTCTCCATCATCTGTCTGAGACAGCACTGATTGGGATGACTGCAGGAATTCCTGTGCCACTTCCTCTCTTTAAAGTGATTTTACTTTGAAGTTTTGTGCCGTAAGACTATAGCCAAAATAAGCTCTTTCTGTAGAGGGATCAGAAAGAAGTAAGATCCTGCTCTGTGTAGAGCAAGGTGCTCCCTTTGGTTGGTCCACGTGGAGCTACCCACTCGCCTCACAGCTGGGTTCCTGGCCCTGCAGGAGAAATGTGGTGCTTGGGACAGAGCCTCCTGCCCAGCAAAACATCCCAATCAAACCCCAGATTCATCTTGGAAGAGGTGACAGGAGTGATGTAACTTGAGAATGAGGTTTTGCTTTCATTATTTTACGGAGCTGAAGAATCTTTCCACTGACTGAGAGAGTTAGGGCTCTTCAGCCTAGAGAAGAGAAAGCTCTAAGGAGACCTTGTAGTAGCCTTCCAGTATCTGAAGGGGGTTACAGGAAGGCTGGAGAGGGATTATTGACAAGGTCTTGTAACTACAGGATGAGGAGGAATGGGTTTAAACTGGCAGAGGGGAGATTTAAACTGGATGTTAGGAAGTTCTTTCCAGTGAGGGTGGTGAGACACTGGCATAGGTTGCCCAGGGAGGTTGTGGAGCACAGAGGCTCCACAATTTCCCTGGAGGTGTTCAAGGCCAGGTTGGATGAGGCCTTGAGTGACCTGTTCTGGTGGGAGGTGTCCCTGCCTATGGGATGATCTTTGATGTCCCTTCCAACCTAAACCATTCTACGAGTCAATGATTCTATGACTGACTTGTTAAACCTATACCTGCTCATAGGACTTATAGGATGGGGCCAAGCTTCAGGGGTTCACCAGCTGTAATCCACAGCTCCAGCTTCTCCTGCTTCCACCCTTGGCATCAGCAGTGATGCTGCAGGGATGCAGTGGTGCTTTCCTTGCAGACATCAAGCACTGCAGGAATTCAGGGCAGCTGCTGCAGCTCCATGTGCTTCTCTGTCCTCATACAGATCAAACCCACAGCAAGGATGAAAGATGTCCAAGGCAAGCCTGAGTAGGTCAGCATTAGCCTTAACTAAACGTGATTAACTTTATCCATCTCCTGGTGTATTTCCTTCCAATCCAGTCCAGTGCTTGATTTAATTTTCGTTTTATGTAAACTCTAAGATTTAGCTTCATTAGAATGATTGCAGGGATTCTCTGCATATGGCCTGTTGCTTTCTTGATCCCTCCAGGGTTTTCCTACCAAACACTTCAGTCTGGGGAGGTGGGGGCCTGGGGGAAGGAATTTAAGAAGCCAGTGTCAGCAGGACATGAAAGAGCTATCAGGAAGAAGTTGCTCAGAGAGGAAATCTAGTAAGAATCTTGCTTGGAAATAGCAGCAGCAGGTTACCTTCCATTGGGAAGGAGGGAAGACAGCCCTGGGACTCTGGGTGCTGATGGTAGAGTACCTGGGGCTGTTCCTGGGTCACTTGGGCCAGCACACACTCTGCTGAGATGCAGTTTAGGTCTGGAGAGAGTCTAACAGAAAGCCATGAAGATGCTGAGGGCATGAAGTACATCTGTGAGGAGGAAAAGCTGAGAACCCTGGGGCTGTTGAGCCTGGAGAAGAGCAGCCTGAGAGGGAAGAGCAAGAGCTGAGGGGTGGGGGACAAGAGGATGAGGCTGAGCTCTTCTTGGTGGTGCTCCGTAATAGGACAATAGGTACAAATGTTGGAGGTTTCACTTGAACGTCAAAAAAGGTTTCATTTGCTGCAAGGGTCCCAGAGCCCTGGACCAGGCTGCCCAGAGAGGTTGTGGAGTCTCCTTCTCTGGAGGGATTCCAGACTCACCTGGGCACGTTCCTGTGCAACCTGCTCTAGGTGTACCTGCAGGGGTGTTGGACCAGAAGATCTCCAGAGGCCCCTTCCAACTACCTCCCCTACTCTGTGATTCTAAGTGAGGCTTGTGGCAGTTTCCCTGAGCTCTGTGGTTGGGTGTTGGCTTGTGGGAGGTTAATCAATCAAAATTCAATTGTTAAATCACTTTGGAGAGATTCTGCACACAAAGGTACATGGCTTTTGTTCTGAATTGCCTGCTCTGCACGTCTCCAGAAGCACATCTTGTGCCACCTCAGCCTTTGTTTCTACCCTTTTTTAGAACCAGTTCCCAAACCAGCAGCAGTCGTTCAGGAGTTTTAGGAGGTTAGTGTTGTGCAGACCATTCAACCAGCATTTTCAACCTATTTTCTTATCAACCCCCCAAGATTGATGGCTTCTTCCACGATATTAGATCTATCAGATCACTTTATTGAATATTTTATTGACCGTCTGCCTGCCCTGTGCTAACCTGCCTGACATCCAAAGTTTCTGTCCCTCTGGAGAGGCTATGTCACTTCTTGTCAAGCAGCTGAGCATGAATTTTCCCATCGTAATTCCTGTGAATAAACTCCCTCCCAGCAGGCAGACACTGGGCCCTGGTGCATGGCAGGGACATGCAGACCTGGAGCCAGGCTCTGGCCATGGGTGGATTTAAGGTGGTCTAGGCAGGGATGCTCTCTGCAGCCCACACACAGGTTTTCCCTTCGGGCCTTGCATCAGCGTTTTGTGCAACTTGGCTTTACACAAATGTAAAGGTATTGAAGAGGAAAATTTCTTCCCCTGGCAAGTTAATTACTTGGCTTCTCATAGGAGGAAAGCTTGAAGCAAAAGCTCAAGAGGAAAGTGCATCCCCTGCGTAAATTGGGAGGTGTATGCAGGAAGGCAGGCTGGGTTTAGCGAGCAGTTGCAGTTACAAGTGCATTTTAATTGTCTCAGTTCATCTTCCAAAGTTTGGTATCTATTATTAATATTTCATTTGACTTTCTGTACAGCCTGCCTTTTAAAATTTAAATGTTAGGTTTTTCTTCCTTTCTAGAGAAAAGAAAAAAAAAAAAAATTGGCTTCTGTCCCCATACAGTTCTGTGGCCATAGGAAAATTCTGCTTGCCGAGTGTCCCCTTGCTGGCTGTTGGTTTTGAGAGCTCTGCTGAACCTAAATCCCTCTCAGTGCCGTGCCCGTGGTCTTTGCTGTGCCATGTGCCATTCACTAAATAATTTTAATATGAAGCAGGTATAAATCTTTCATAATTCTCTGGTTGACATGGTTGAAATAGTGGACAAGTGCATTACATGCACTCCTTCGTATGTAATGGTTGTTCGGCAGACTCATTTTGATGTCTCTTAGCAAGCACCCAGGGGCAGGGGAAAGAGAATTTTATTTGAAGCCATAAAATATCTTGGATCACTTTTCGGAGCCTGCTTAAGTGCTGCACTTTAGCACAGGTTGTTAAAATAATTGGAAAATGAGAATTTGCACCAGATCCTACCATAGGACAGCTTCTGAATAGTAACTTTGACAACAGCAGAGCTCAGGTAGAGAAAAGCTCTCGGAAAGAAAAGCAAATGTGGAAGAACAAATGATGGCTTTGTGTTTTTGGGTTTGTTTTTTTTCAAGTGTGTTTCCATTGTTGTGGAGTTGAAGAGATGAACAGAGTTGGTTCAAATTATATTGCTGTGACTCCAGCCTGTGACAGATCTGCCTCCACAGCAATGCGTCTCCAACTCCAAATGCAATAAGAAAGGGAGGAAATTTAATTTTGTTCTTGTGGTTGTGGAGGTCTGCAGAGGCGGGGGGGGGAAAGAAAAGAAAAGGGGGTCTACAAGGTGCTCAGGTGCCTCAGGACATGCACCAGTTAGACAGCTTGGGGGCTTTAATGCTTTGCTTTTATTCAATCTTGTTGTCAGATGCTGCCAGTTAATTTATTTTCCTATTAGTTTGGTGGGGTTTGTTTGGGGTTTTTTTTGCTAATGATACTAAACCTTTTTTTTTTTTTTAAAGCTTTTCCTAATTAACGATCTTCTCACTCCCAAACAAAACTGATATTGTCTTTGAGGAGTGCCTGAGTATTTTGGAACAAGGGGCAGTTGGTAGGTATTATTGCCTGATGAATTTAGGGTCAACACACCTATTATTTGCCAGAGTTAATTTGTGCTGGGTTATTGACTGTCTGGGCTGTTAGGGGGAGCTGACTCCTGCAAAAGTTGCACTCATCTCAAACTGCTGTGGTTTTGTTCGTCGCGCTCTGGTCGCAGGGTGCCACAATATTTAGCTGACAAAAGAAGGGGAGCAGTTGTGCAAAGGCAAGTATTTGACTCCAGGCTTGGGAAATCACCCTGCCCTTACTCTTTGTAGTCCTTCTTCACGCTCAGAAGGCTGGAGCAGCTCTACCATAAGGACAGGTTAGGAGAATTGGGGCTCCGCAGCCTGGAGAACAGAAGGATTCGAGGAGACCTTGTAGTAGAGAGAGTGATTTGCCATTGGGATGGGCAGCCCAGGGAGGTAGTGGAGTTGCTGTCCCTGGAGGTGTTCAAGAAGAGACTGGATGGGGCACTTAGTGCCATGGTCTAGTTGGTTGGATAGGGCTAGGTTGGGCTGTGTGAGCTTGGAGGCCTCTTCCAACCTGGTTGATTCTATTATTGAAGGGGGCCTACAGGAAAGCTGAAGAGGGACTATTGACAAGGTCTTGTGATGACAGGATGAGGAGGAATGGGTTTAAACCATCGGAGGAGAGATTGAAACTGGATGTTAGGAGGAAGTTGTTTGCAGTGAGGGTGGTGAGACACTGGCACAGGTTGCCCAGGGACGTTGTGGATCACAGCAGCACAGAATGGGATCTTCAATCACATTTTGTGATTCTGTTGTCCACAAACTCCCTGGAGGTGTTCAGGACCAGGTTGTATGAGGCCTGAGCGGCCTGTTCCAGTGAGAGGTGTCCCTGCCTATGGCAGAGCTGGACCTGGATGATCTTTGAGGTCCCTTCTAACCTAACCCATTCTGTGACTCTTTCTGACACCAAATTGTTTTAACTTCCCTTTAGAGAAGGAGGGAGGAAAGGACAACTTGCTGAAGTCATAAGACATGTTAAAAAGCATGCAAGATAATTTGCATAAGTGCCTGATGAGCCTTTTCTGCTGGCTCTGGCTGAGCTCAGTGCTCATCTCCCAGGGTAAAGTTAGGGCAGTTGTGACGAGCTCAGTGGCACTGAAATAATGCAGCTAACGCCAGCTCCCCACAGACAAATTGAAGAGCATCGTTTCATGTCGAACTCTTTGTACATCAAGGTGAAAATATACCCCTTGGACTCTCCAAACTGGAGGCACAACAACGAGCAGCTGGTGGTTAAAATTTCAGAAGAAGCCATCCCTTCTGTGTTTACAGTTCAGAAATAAATTGCAGTCCTGGAGAATCATTGCTTCTCCTTTTTTTTTCTTCCAAAGGTCTGCTTCCATCCCAAATCCAAGCCATATGTCCTCATGGGGCTGGCTGAGAGCAGGCAGAGCCCTTTTCTACAAAGCAGCATTTAGATAGCAGCAGCAAGCTAAAGCCCTCCTGCTGTGTCATGCCATTGCCATCCCAACTTTGGTCGACAAGCAGGTCCTCAGCAGAATCCAAATTTGCACCAGTAAATCATGCCCTGTAATGTGGGCACTGGGCAATACCCAGATGTTCTGCAGGGTGTCCTGGGAAAGGACTGGTTTCTGAGCTTCATCCTTGTTGGCCCAGGGTTTTCCTGCTTGGATTTATTTCTGTGCACAAATATATTCCTGCTACCTTGGGTGAGAATAATCATAGAATCAGTCGGGGTTGGAAGGGACCACAAGGATCATCTAGTTCCAACCCCACTGCCATGGCAGGGACACCCTACCCTAGATCGGGCTGGGTAATGCTTTTCTAGAAATGACCTTTGCCTCATTCTGAGCTGACAAAAATACCCCAAAACAATTAAAAATTATTGCTAAGCATGCTGGATCTCCTGCCAATCCACTTGACAGAAACTTCTGGAAGGCAGTTAGCAATGTCCCTTCATATTAAAAAAGCAGAGGGATATTCTGACCCCTAAAGCCAGGACTGGTGAGCAGATGACAGTCTAATTCTGTGCTTCATTTCCAGTGAGCTCTGTCTCTTGGCTCTCTCAGCAGTGGATATTTATTGCATTAAAAAAAAAAGGGGGAAAGCATCTGATACTAGTTTAAGATGATGAGCCCAGGAGTTTCCCTGACTGCCACAGCAAATCTGAGAGCTAAGGAGCTACAGCACCTAGGGGTAGCTTGCACATGGTCGTGGTTGTTTTAGCAATAAGTGTCCCAGTCCTTCCCAAACCATTTTCACTGGATTTTAGTGGGTGTATGGCTTTTAAAAGTGGCAGCCCAAAAGCTGGCTCTGTTCTGTTTTCTCATGAAATTGTAGCCAGAGCAGTAAATTCATAGCTAAGCACTTACTCATTGGCTACTGTGTTATAAATAACTCTTCACCTTGGCCCTGTTTCTCCAGCCATTATTCACCGTGCCCAGTACTTACTCATGAGCGCAGAGCAGCAGAGGAGTAAATGACTCTGTTATCATTCCTCACAGTTTTAGTAGCCTGGCACATCAGGAGGTCTGCGTTCAGAGGAGGCACTGCTCTCCTGGAGGAGCAGCAGCACATTTGCTTGCCTGAGAAGACTCTTGTTGAAAAAAAAAAAAACAACTACCCCAAGGAGTGGCTACCGAGTTAGTGCTGTCCAAAATCAAAGTGGAGGGAGGTGGGAAGAAACTACAGGTATACACATGGGATAATTTGCAGCGTATCTACCTGAAAGTGTTGTTACGGTTTCTCCTTGGGCTTTGTCAGAAGTGCAGAGCTGGGGAGCAGGTGATGAGCACTGATGGGAGAGCTGCCACCTCCTTCCTCCTGCTTCCTCCTTGCCGTTACACTGCTTTGCTTTCAAAGTGTAAATTAACTTCAGGGTTCAAAGCTTTTGGGAAAGATGCCAGTGCAAAAGGTCATCTTTTCTGGGTGGTTTATTGGCTGTCCTGTGTTTGCCCACATCTCTAGTGTTTACCAGCTGAGGGAGTTTATGAAATTTTGATGTAGGAATTAGGTTGTTGCTCATCTTGTACCTTCCTGCTCATATTATTGACAGTACCACTGAACTGCTTGAGGCAGATAGCATCTCGGTGATCGCTGTGCTATTTCAGCTCTCCACTGCTGACAACATCAGAAGTGTTTTAACAGGGTTTTAATGGGCAGCCTCCTGTAGCTCCTTGGAGGCTTGCAAATAGCTGCCGCGAAAAAACCTTTGCTGGCGCTGGGAGCTGTGCCGTGCCCTCCTTTCCCCCATCCAGCTGCCGCCCGTTCGGATGGCCGCAGCGCTGTTGACAAGCACCACTTCTGATTTGGGCTGGGCACAGTGGAGGCTCTGCAAAGTGAAGCAAGTCCCTGCATCCTTCGGGTGAGCTGCGGAGAATAGCAGCGTGGTCGTGAGAGCCGTGGGAAGAGCAGCGTGCGGTGAGCTGGGAGCCCAGGCTGTGGCCAGGCATCCTCTCTGCTGCCTCTTCCGCACACGCCTTGGACCGCTAAAGTGCAGTACAGAAACTGCTTCCCTGGTTTGGTGCTCGCAGTGTTTCTGATACCCCACAGCAAGAGCTGATGATTATTTATTTTTTTTTTTTAGCAGAGAACAACAACAACAAAAGACCAAAATAAGTGGCTGTTTCTGAAGACAAGAGGTGTTGATTCCCTAGCAGCAGTTTCTAGCTGAGTGCTTGCCTTGCTCTACTTGTTACCAGAAATGAGACTCTGAGCACAGCTTTCTTTGGACTGTGTAAAAGCTTTCTCCTCCCTGTTTTGCTTAATATAACTATAATGTGCCCTTTATCACACTTCAACTCGAGTAATCCCACTTCAGAAATAGTGCATAATACCCATGGGAAGGGGGGGGGAAAATAAAGGCACTGGAAACCTACATTATAAAAACCATACAGACAGAGCTCAAAGGATCCACTGACATGTAAATTTAATCTAAAAATGAGAGGTTTTCAATGAGGGCTTGTGTCTTCAATTTCCCACTTTCCACAACTTCCTCAGCAAAAGTGTTTCTTTTTGCATTCTTGGTGGGGAAAAAAACACTCAGGGATCATTCCAGGTCCCCCAGAAGAGCATCGATTCTGTCACAGGGAGGGGAAAAATAACTTACCAAAGTAAATATGCTTGAGATAAGAAATAAATCCACCTGCCTGGGATTTTGTTTTATTTCTGTCCTCTTCAACAAAAGTTTGACTTGCCAGTAAGCAGCAGTGTATGGCAAAAGCATCTTCTGACTGTGTGAGAAGTGTGGCCAGCAGGGCAAGGGAGGTGCCTGCTTTCCTGGGCAGCTTGTTCCAAAGCCTGACAGTTCATCCCAAACTGCCTCTTGACACCTACATGCAGGATGTTTCATTGAGTCCAAAGCAGCTGCCCCAAAGACCAAATCCTTAGGTGAAGAGGGAGGGGAAAACCCTCCCTCATGGAATTTTAGCCTGTTTCAGGACCTGTTTTTTTCCCCCCTGCTTCCTGCCTTAGAGCTTGTGGGTTGTGCTGTGAGCTGCAGCACTGAAAGCCACTGTGGGTTTTGTTTCTCTAACTTAATTAATAAAAATAATTCATCAGGAGCTGATGCCTTTCAGAATGTTTTGAGGTTTTTTTTTTTAACCTGAGTCAGCTTAGTGGGGAAAAGGTTCATTATAAATTATAATTAACAACTGAAAAATAATAGTAGGCAGAGCAAAGCTTCTGATTTGGTTGACTTCCTTTAATGTAATATTTCAGCCTAGTTTATTTGAAGAAACTTGTAGCCAAAAGGCTGTAATCTAACCCAGTGTTCAACATATGAGCAAGAGCAGAACCTGCTTGGGGATTATCTGTTTTGAATTCCTTAAGTTCTTGTCAAAACAAATTTCGAGGATCTCCCGACCTGGATTTGAAGTTAGGGAAGCAGCAGTGTTTGAGAGCACTCTGGAAGTGGAGAGCTTTATAATCAGCTCTGTGTCCACATGAAGTTCTCAGCTTGGTCATCACTAAGGTTGGAAAAGACCTCTGAAGTCATCACACCCAACCTCCTACCCAGCACTTCCCTGACCACTAGACCATATCACAAAGTGCCACATCTACTGCTTTTCTGGACACCTCCCTGGGCAGCCTGTTGCAATGCCTGACCACTTTTCTTTCCCTACTCTTCAACCCAAATCTCCCCTGGTGCATCTTGAGGCCACTATCTCTTGTCCTGTCATTAGTTACTTGGGAGAAGAGGCCAGAACCAGTCTTGCTACAACCCCCTTTTGGGTAGCTGTAGAAGGGAATAAAATCTTCTCTCAGCCTCTTCTTCAGGCTAAAGAACCCCATTTCCCTCAGCCTGTCCTCACAATCTGCTCTCCGATCCTTCACCAGCTTTGTTGCCCTCTCCAGCACCTCAGTATCTTTCTTACACTGAAGTGCCCCAAAGTAGGCACAATACTGGAGGTGCAGTCTCACCAGTGCTGAGTACAGGGGCACAATCTCTTTATGTATCCATAGAGCTTATACCCGCCCCAGGCTGAGAGAGCTCCATGCTCACTAATGACCTGAGAGCCTTCTAGTGGCTCCGTGTAGCCAGCATGTCCCCAGCTTCCAGACTTTTAAGAGGTGAGCATGCTGACCCCTCTGCGCTTCTCCTCCCCTTCCCACTTCTCCTCCTGCTGCAGCAGGTGAGCGCTGGGCTCGGTGGCTTGTCACACAGCCACGGTGGCCTTCGTGCTGCTGGGGATGCTGTGTGCTGTTCCTGTCTGCTGGGCTTGGCCCTGGTGACGGGCAGAGAAGGCAGGCAGTGCTGGTTGGAGTTTATTATTGCACACATTGTTTTGTCACCTTTGTTGGTTCAGTTGCTGCTTTGAAGTTAGTCTTGCATTAGTGTTGTGCCTTAGGCAAGGTTGTTTACTGCTCCACTGTTCATGTTATTTCACTTTGCTTTTATGTTCGCTTCCCTTTCACAGTTTTGCTCTGCCAATTTGGATATAATTGTATGAAACTCTGCTTTTGGTTCTGGCCTGTCACTTTTTCTTACAGGAGCCATCCTCTAACCATGCAGAAAGATACTTGTGGGATTCAAAGGCATTGGACTGAGCTTTGCTATTACTGAGCTTCCCATTAGCAAAACGTGATGTTTTTGACCTTGTTCCTTAACACACTGTAAACAAGGTCCAAACCAATTAGAAATCAGAGCCATGTTCCTTCAGAAGGGTGAAGCTGATGTGGTTGTGCATCTTCATCCAGGTGCATTTTGTAATTTCAGTAAATCAGTAATGAATCCTCAGCCCTGGAGGCACTTACAAGAGGCAGAGATGTGGTGCTGAGGGACCCGTTTAGCACCAGGTCACAGGCTCACAGCATGTCAAGGGTTGGAAGGGGCACAAAGAGCTCATCCAGTCCAACCCTCCTGCCAGAGCAGAACCAGACAATCTAGCTCAGGGCACACAGCAACACATCCAGGCAGGCCTTGAAAGGCTCCAGAGAAGGAGGCTCCACAATCTTTTTGGGCAGCCTGTGCCAGTGCTCTGGGATTCTTCCTTAGGTCACAAGAAGGGAGGTACCTCAGGTTCCCCTAACACTCAGATTCAGCTTTTCCCTCTTTCTCTGAGATCAAAAACTGCTGAGGGAGGCAGGACTGAGACCACCAGGATGGGTGGCATTGCTGTCAAAGGCACAGCACAAGATCTCAGCTGCCTTTTGCTCTCTATTTGAATGCTGCAGGTTGCTGCACAGGCAGGTTGCTGCACAGGCAGGGTTCTGCAGAGCCAATAAAGGACTCCAGGGTTGAGTTTTCCCTAGAACTCAACTCTGTGGTTAATTCTCTAGATTCAGTCACCTGAAATAATTTCTAGAATTTCCTTATATTAAAAAAATATATAAATAAAAGAGAAATCCTTCTTGCCCTTCCCTGTGAGGGTTCATGCAGTCATTGTGAGGTTCATTTGCTGCCTGGAGCATCTCCTGTGTCTGCAGGGAGGCTGAGGCATGTGGGGCTGTCCTGGGCACAGCACCCATCAGCCCTGGTGCAGGGTACCCAGCTGAAGGCCACAAAGTGACAGAAGAAAGCTGAGACACTGGCTCATGCCCTGTGCTATCCATTTGTATTTATGGCCAGATTTGGAAGGGTATTAAATGTATAAAATATGTATGTTTAAATGATGTATTTGAGTCTTAAAGTCACTCCGCTGCTAATGTGCTTTTAAGAGTTTTCATGATGATGTGCTTAGGTAGGAACAAATTGGGCTTGTAGAAATGTGCAGGGAGGATGAAATTCAGGATGCCAGATGGACTCAGGCTCCTTCAGCTGGGTTTTGCAGCAGGGCTGGAGCTTGGCTGTGTCCTAACCCTGCCCTTCCATGGCACTGGCTCTTCCCTCACCAGTTATTTTGTCTCCAAGTAGAGCCAGCCCTGTTTGCAGTCAAATAGGGAAGAGAAAAGGTCACAGGAAAGCCATGGACCTGTTGGAGTGGTTTCCAGAGGAGGCCACAACAGTGGTCTGAGGGCTGGAACTTCTCTGCTGTGAGGACAGGCTGAGGGAGCTGGGATTGTTCAGCCTGGAGAAGGCTCCAGGGAGACTTTACTATGCCCTTGCATTACTTAAAGGGGCCTGTAAGGAAGACTGTAGAAAGCGTTCATAGAATGCACTGAGTTGGAAGGGACCTCAAGAGGTCATCTCATCTGTCACCTGTGATGTCAAGGTAGGGGCAGACATTTACCTTCTCCCATTGTGACGGCAGAAGGGGTGAGCATTTGACACTAAAAGAAGATTCAGACTAGATACAAGGAAGAAATTGTTGACACTGAGGGTGGTGAGACACTGTCCCAGGTTGCCCAGAGAAGCAGTAGATGCCCCATCCATGGAACCATTCCAGGTCAGGTTGGTTGGGGCTCTGCTCCAGCTGCAGATGTCCCTGCTGACTGCAGGGAGGGTGGACTGGATGTCATTTAAAGGCCCCTTCCATGATTCTGTGTGAAGACATAGACACAGTTGATCAGTGATGCTTCTGGCTTTGACAGAGGAGAGGACACTCCAGCTGGTGAGGAACCTCTGCCCTTGCTGCTTGTTCTGCAGTGAGCAGAGCTGCAACTCCTCTTGCAAGTGTCTGTAGTCACATGCTGCAGAGGCTCTCGGGCGAGCTTTGCTCAGGCTGCTGCTGGATGCAAACTATCAAAGCTCAGTTTTGTTCCTGCACATTTTGGCATATTCGTCATAGGTTATGGGGGGATGAAAGCAGTCATGTGGAGCAAAGCCACACTGCTGGGCTCTTGTCTTCAGGAATTCAGAGGGAAATGAGCATCACCTCCTTTCATCGACTTTCACTCCTGTGCCTTCCCTTATTTCCATGCACCGAGGTCAGGCAGCTCTGGAACTGGGCAGATCGTTTCTGGCATGCAACATTTACCCAGTGCCACTTCCTTTCAGGTCTGCCCCCTCGGTGGCAGGACTGTTCCTGTTGGTGCTGCTGCACTTTCAGTGTTACCTTTTTATCTCCCCTGTTCGTTCCATCAGGGTGGCCACCAGCACAGGCGCCTTGAACTTGGATCACCCACAAACTGCCCATGCTGGAGCCACCAGTTTGTCATTATCCCTGCCAGTGGAGCTGATTTAATTTTGTGACAGTGGATTAATTCTTAAAATTGCAGTGCTTTTTGCTCGTTAATGGTCAGTGAATGGTTCTGGAGGGGGGGTTGAGGGGAGGAGGTGGAGGCGGTGGG
>VWZI01004541.1:1082279-1099029 GCA_013396835.1 Psilopogon haemacephalus | reverse complement strand
CATTTTAATTCTTGGGAGTTTTAAGTTGTTCTATAAATATGTCTTTATGGATGCAGTTTTACTAGCTTAAAAACATCTAATTGAAAACAGTTGCTTAAATCTCTTTGGATCAAGAAGGCAGTAATAAGCAAAGAGAGTATCTTATCCCTCCAATCCAGCAATGCTTAGTGACTGGTATACTGGGTGCAGGGGTAATCAGCTTCTTGTTTCATCTCAAAGCCTTAGCTCTTTTGGTGTGATTTAGTATTTCACCAGCAGCATGGTTTGCTTTGCTTTGGGTTTTTTTGTTGTTTTTTTTTTTTTCTTGTGTCTTATCAACTAGTGGAACAAAATATAAACCCCAAAATGGCATCACATAGAAAAAGGGATTGAAAAAAAAATTTGATTTATTTATACCACTCTAGAGTGTGTGTGTGTGTGTGTGTTAATGTGGTCTAGAATATGACCAGGCTTCTGGGGCTGGGGTGAGGGAAGCATTAGATTTGCCTTCTTGTAAATTAACATTTTGGTGCAGGTTATGTAATGCTCTTCTCCTGACTTAACATTTGCATCACACAGGACTGATCTCTGCTATTTTGTAAGGTACCCAACAGATGAACCACAGCACTTAGATGAGATCAGCCTCTGCCTTTACCTACTGATGCTACTTGTGACTCCTTAAGCAGTGAGCTCCAGGGAATAAAGAGATGGATAGGCACACCTTTGCTTTAGAATCACAGAATTGTCAGGGCTGAAAAGGACCACAAGGATCATCCAGCTCCAGCCTCCCTGCCATGGGCAGGGACACCTCACAAGAGATCAGGTTGCTCAGAGCCACACCGAGCCTGGTCTTAAAGACCTCCAGGGATGAGGCTTCCACCACCTCCCTGGGCAACCTGTTCCAGGCTCTCACCACCCTCATGGTGAAAAACTTCTTCCTCACATCCAATCTGAATCTACCCACTTCCAGTTTTGCTCCATTCTGGAATAAATGTTGCTCCTTTCTGGGATAGCTGCATTCTGTGGGCTTGGGTTGTTGCTGTGGCTTGGGTTTTTTTCCTTGCCTTCTGCTGTTTCATGTCAGGAATGTAGGTCCTTTCTAGCTCATGAGATGTGTGATGTAGGTCCCAAGCATGATGGGGAGATACTTGGGTTATTTGGAACATTCTAGGCTATGTTGGTAAAATAGTTAAACAAAAATTAGTGATGACCTTTCTGGTTGTTGGCCTTTTTTAAAGGCTTATAGTTGTGTCCTTCTGGCTTGAGACATGGAACTATTTGCCAAAGTGATCCTCAGAAAGTGCTCTACCAAGCCCTGGAAGTGTGTAAATTATACACATCTCATTTCCAAGCTGGGAAGCAAGGAAAACCAATCCAATCAGTGCTGGTGGAGTGGGAATACAAAACAACAAGCCCCTGTTGTGCAGGTGGGAAGTAAACCAGGTTAACTTACACCATCCTCAGTGGTCATTTGAGTGCCTCTCTTCATTCCTCTGGCTGGGGCCGTGCACGTGGTCAGTTAGCACATCTCATTAGGAGTCATCATTACTGGAGACGATAATCTCATCAATTGCAGGTGCACATCTAACTGTGCCCTAGATGAAATCCATCTTATTCCTTACTGCTGAGGCAGGCAAACTGTGCCATGGACTTTTCTGGGGAAGGCAGGTGACTCAGAAAGCTTTGTCGTTTCCCTGCTTCATACATTTTCTATATAAACATCAACTAATTTCCCACAATTTCATTAAAATCAAGAAGCTGTGGTAGCCTTATGTCTGAGGGCAGGTTGGGCAGGCTGCCTTCCCTCCACCTGAAGGAGCACACAACTTGTGCAGCTCCAGCATCTTACTCTTTGTTCGGGAGTTAAAGCGCAGTGAGAGCTCAACCCCTGAATCTCTTTTTGATAAGTAAGTAGCACTTCACACAAGCCCATTGTTAAAAACCACTTGCTGTGTGGTGGCTGAAGAAATGCAGAAGTGTATTCTCTCTGTCTAAAAGCCATCTGTTACAAAAAAGAAATAATCAGACATCCTTTTTTTTCCCCTTGTACATTTGTGTCGTTCTGCGAGTCAGAAGCATTTGATGTACCAAGGGCAATGTCCTTTGCTTTTGGAATTCCTGAGTTTCACTAAAACCCCAGGGCATAGTTGGTTCAGGAGACCTGAAGTGACCTGTAAATGGGAGCTGCAGTGTCCCTGTGCTGCTTGGCAAGATCATTTTAAAGAGAACTGGAAACAGTGTCCCCAGATACAACATGCTGACATTTTAATCCAAGGAAGAAAGCAGTCAGTGGGTTTGTTTTTTTTTTGTGGGAGTTGACCTCTTGAAAGCACATCCAGATATTAATTAATTCTCGTGGCTCTCCTCTGAGAGGAAGATGGGCAGGTTCCTCATTTGTAAGGGACAAATCTGAGATGGAAAAAACTTGTACGCAGGAAATTCCATTTAGACATGAGGAGGAATTTCTTTACTTTGAGGACAACAGAGTGCTGGAGCAGGCTGCCCAGAGAGTTTGTGGTATCTCCATCTCTGGAGTCATTCCAAACTTGCCTGGGTGCCATCATGTGCAGTCTGCTCTAGATGAACCTGCTCTGGCAGGAGGGTTTGGACTGCTGCAGAGGTCACAGGACATTAGGGGTTGGAAGGGACCCCCATAGATTGCTGAGTCCAATCCCCCTGCTAGAGCAGTACTATACAGTCTAGCTCAGGTCACACAGGAACACATCCAAACAGGTATTGAAAGTCTCCAGAGAAGGAGACTCTACAACCTCTCTGTTCCAGTGCTCTGGGACCCTTACAGTAAAGACATTCCTCCTTATGTTGAGCTGAACTTTCTGTGCTGTAGTTCATGCTTATTGCTCATGGCACAACTAAGAGTTCATCCCCTCATATATTTATAAGCATTGATTAGATCCCTTCTAATTCCCCTGTAGCCCATGTCACCCTGTGATTCCTGAACTCAAAGCCTTTATGGAAGCAGGATGAGAGTGCACCAGTGTCAGCAGGCACAGAGCTCTGTGTGCAGACAGGAGAGGTGCAGGAGGAAGTGATATCTCTTTTGCAGATGGTTTGCTCAGGACAGTGGCTTTGCACACCAGCTCTGCCGTTCCTCCTGCACTTCAAATAAAGTCTTGGTTTGTCTTCTAAATCCCCATGATTGACTGTCTATAAACATGCTGACAGTCTCAGCAATAACAAGGAGGAATATAATGACATTGTGTTATGTCCAACTGAGAGAGGTGAACCTTGTGTTTGAGCAGCTGGGCTGCTGTCACCCCGGGGTCCCTTTCCTTTGGTCTCCCCCAGCCTTCCTGTGGGATCTTTTCTTCCAGTCTAAGGCAGCTTAACGTTGATTAAGAATCTTTATGGGCACTGTCTTGAAGCTGGATTAATTTTTATCATCTGAACTTAACTTCAGCCTCTCCTGCAGAGGAGGTGTGAACCTCTTTGCAGAGGGCTGCTGCTAGCGTGTGTCGATGGGACAAGTTGCAAAACAAAGTTCTCGTATCAGTTGGGAATTTTGAGGAATATGCTGCTCTTTGACAGCTTTTCCAGATGGAAAGGAGCAACTGCTTCTGTACAGTCCAATTTTCAGTCACTTCAAATGGGCTCGAGTTGATGGGGGTGGGTCTGGCCCTTTGTTTTCGGTAGCCTGAAGACAGATGTTATTTCCACTGGGCTATCTGGAAGCTTTTCTCATCCCACAGACCTGTTGTAGGTTGGAGTCTTTTGAACCAATTCCATTGGCAGCTTTACAAAGTCGGTTGTATTTTCAGTCGCTCTAATGAGTCCTTATTTTGCTCGCAGGGTAGGTCAGAAATGTGTTGAAGCCTCGTGGTAAAGTAATTGGTGAAGGGCAGATGGAGTTCAAAAGGTTCAAATGTACAAGTTCAGTTCCAGCATCGTTTGGATCTTCACACCTCAGCGTCCCAACAGAGAAACTGGATACTGAGTTTTTACAGGTTTTACTGTAAAAACTGAGCCCTCCAGAACTTTGAGTAACTAATGGATTTTGCAGAAAGGATTTGCCTACCCTGGATGGCCATTAGCTGGTTTGCTTTTATGTCTTTGCTGGAAACCTAAATGGCTTTTACTTGCACTTTTTTTTTTTTTTCCCCCCCTTCTTTCTTTCTTTCTTTGACTAGTTAGATGTTTGCAAGAGATGTCTTTTGTGTTGCAGTAGCCAGCAGGTAAAAAAAAGAAATGATGTACTCAAAAATTATCAGAGCATTTAATCATAGTATATCCTAACTGTGTGTTGTCAAGAAAGTTTCCATCTGTAGCACACCAATCCCAAGCTGGCTACATGCAGTTTTAATCTTCCAGCTCTCTAATTCATCCTTTTTTTCCGCGTGGCTTTGGTGGTGTTAAAGTTTAATCCTCAGCAGTTACATTGTATTAAGTCTATATTTCTCTTCTTCCCTGGCATGTCCTACTTTATTACTGCTGATGGATTTGGAAATAGCCTGGGAAAAAGAAAAAAAAAAATCTGTGTTTTCTAATAATGGGCACGATTGATAAAATACCTTTCTAGCAAACGGGTGGCGTAGGAAAGTTTCCTCTCCTCTTTGCTGAGCTGCTAGAGACTTAGCAAAATGATTGCCCTGTAATACCCTGGTGCAGGTCTTGAATTGGCAACTCTCAAAAAGACCTTGCTGAGGTCTTTTCACCCCCTCGTGTTCAGCACGTGAACCTCACAACTGGTTTTACCTCTATTGCATCCTGAAGGGCAGTGAGGCTGGTGAGGGGGCTGGAGGAGTGGTGGAAGGAGCTGGGGTTGTTCAGCCTGGAGAAGAAGAGGCTCAGGGCAGACCTCTACAGCTACCTGAAAGGAGGTTATAGCCAGGTGGGGTTGGGCTCTTCTCCCAGGCAACCAGTGACAGAAACAGGGGACACAGCCTCAAGCTATGTCAGGGCAGGTTCAGGCTGGATGTGAGGAAGAAGTTCTTGACAGCAAGAGTGGGCTGCCCAGGGAGATGATGGAGTCACTGTCCCTGGAGGTGTTTCAAAAGAGACTGGGAGAGGCAGTTGGTGCCATGAAAGCTGGGGAGGGACTTTTTAGGATCTCAGGTCATGATAGGACTGGGGGGAATGGAACAAAGCTAGAAATGGGGAGATTCAGACTGGATGTTAGGAAGAAGTTCTTCACTATAAGGGTAGGGAGACCCTGGAAGGGGTTGCTGCAGGGAGGTGGTGGAAGCCTCATCCCTGAAGGTGTTTAAGGTCAGGCTGGATGAGGTTCTGGACAGCCTGGTCCCATGGCAGGGGAGTTGGAACTGAATGATCCTTGTGGCCCCTCCTAACCCTGACTGATTCTATGGTTTAGTTGATTAGATGGTGTTGAGCGATAGGTTGGACTCAATGATCTCAAAGGTCTTTTCCAACTTGGTTAATTCTGTGATTCTGTGAATGAGAATGGATTTCTTGCACTAATACCAAGAGCAGCCCAGGCCACTTTCTGCAGTGCAAAATGGGGCAGAATGAGAAAACAAATCAGATAGGTCTACAGATTTTGTGGCATATGAGACAGTTCTGGAGATTTTAGGCATGATATAAATGTCTGGCCAAGAAAGGAGAGATGCAACCACTTCCACTTGGAAGTGAGGATGCAGCATGGGTGTGTTTCTCCACGTTGAAGGTGGTGTTGGAGCTGGTATGGTTCACCACACAAGGGTTTTGTTTTGTGGTGGGAAATCTAATCTTTCCGAGACCATTTCTCATGGGTGTAAGTCTGAAGTCTGCTTTATATTGGGAGATTGGCATGAAATCCACAGCACTTAAGAGGATAAAGGCCCCTGTCTCCAAAATGTATTCTTTTTTTTCTTTTTTTTTTTTCTTTTTTTTGAGCCATAAGGCAGTGGAACAAGAAATGGTTTTAGATATATGATGGTAAGATCCAACCCTGTTATCCTTTCTCAAGTAAAAATATGTCATAGATCAATTTTATCGATTCTTTTTTTTTTTCCTCTGTGTGTTTTTAGAAAACTCCCTTTAAAAAAGGAAACCTTTCACATTTAACTAAGAATTAAAAAAAAAAAAAAAAAAAAACACACCNAAAAAAAAAAAAAAAAAAAAAAAGCCATGAATTATGAAGACCTGCTCCAGTTAGCCAGAATGACATCTTCTGGTTTCTCTGGAGGCGCCATCTGATTCCTGCAAGAAGCATGGGAAGCTTTTATTTATTTATTACTTGCCTGGCCACTTTGAAGACCCCCAACCCCATCATTTCTCTTATTGCCTTTCCCACTTACCTTGGTACTTTCAAGGAACCCACAAGCCCATCTATCCATTCATCCATCCATCCATCCATCCATCCATCCATCCAGATATTTAGTAGCTCTTCAGCTTCAAGATACACCAAATGACACTCTGAGAACTGTTGTGCATGTTAAATACTGTGCAGTATTTGAAGCCCTTCTCTCTTTCCTTGAAATATTACAGGAAGGTGGATAATAAGTAGGAACAAAGGATGGGAATGAAACAGGACACGGTTAGGAAGGGAAGAACTTGGTGAGAGTTGAAAGAGGTGATGCAGGGAGCCGTGGGCAGGGGGAGTGGAAGAGGTGATGCAGGGAGCTGTGGCTTTCCGCAAACAGATGTGTTTGGCTTTCAAGCAATGGGAGAGAAGAAACAAAATCAAGAGGCAGAGGAGGAGTTGAAAGGAATGAAAGGACAAAAGACTTATTCAGTAAGTAAATTAGAAATTGCATCAGATAAATAGATGAAAAGAAGAGCAGATCCCTGACTAATGCAAGTTGTTCTGGCACCACTGACTTCAAATCAGTTTACAGTAGTTCAGGATCTGGACAGAATGGCTGAATCGAGACCAGAGGCTGCTTTTTAATCCGCACTTCCTTGCTTTGTGTACTTCAGTTTGACATTTGCTAACATCAGAAATTAATATGCAACAGAAATAGAATTGGCATAAGTACTCAGAAGGGGAGAAAAGCAACAAAGAGGATGGGCTGTGTGGTGCACAGTGGTGTCAGAGGATCACAGCTGTTGGCTTAGCACTTGGAATGAACATTTATGTGGCTACTTTCAGCTCAACTGGACTAGATAGTCTGGCTGATGAGCACTGACATGACTGAAGTGATGAGATTGCTTAGATGGAGTCAGTTGAGCTTCTGGCTCAATATTTGCAGTTGAATTTGCATTGCTCCACCTCTGTGTAGTAGATTTCTTGCAACAGTATTAAAGATTTAGAGGAACTCTATGTATATGGGAACTATTTTAATACTTGGATTTCCTGGCTCAGCATCAGCAGTTGAATTTGCTTTGCTTCACCTCTGTGTAGTAGATTTCTTGCAACAGTATTAAAGATGATGGGAATTGTGTGTATTTGGAATATAATTTGAGTATCTGGCTGAATATTTCCAGCTGAATTTGCTTTATTCCACCTCTGTGTTGGAGATTTCTTGCTACAGCATTAACGATTTAGGGGAGTTCAATGTGTTTGGGAAATGTTTGAATACTCTGGGAAATGTCAGGACCCAAACTGTCAAACACAGGCAGCCACACTCTGTTTTCCAAGGGAACCATGGCCACTGACATTTTAGAAATCAGTTTCATTCCTTGTGAAAACAAAAAAACAACACCAAAAATTAAAAAAAAAAAAAACAAACAAAAAACCAAACAAAGCAACCACAGCAAGATGACCAAAACAAACACAACTTCCCCAGAATATTTCTTCAGTTGGTGTTAAGCTATGGGGAAACTTTGTGCCCAGCCCTGATGGTTTATTGAGCTACCAGCACAGATGAAGCACTTAGAATTTTCTCTTTCTGAAATGTCTCATTTTAACAGTCAGTTTGTTGGCCCAAGACTGCGAAACTTTGATTCAGATGTAAAAGTTTGAGCACATGCAGCACGTTGCTGTGGGATGCATTATTTTGGTCAGCAGAGAGGCGCAGTGCTTTGGCCATCCTTCCCCTGCTCCTCTTAAGGCACCTCCCAAAGTCAGCCTTAGGCTGCTTTTAACAGCAGCCAGCATCACTTGGATGTGGGTGAGGTGCAGCAATTTGGGAATTGCTCCCAGCTGGTGGAGAAATGATTTCCAAGCAAGCTGGGTGGCTCTTTAACCACTCTTCCCAGTAGAAATAAGCTAAAATACATAGAAATGGTTGCTTTGACAAATAAGCTAATGAGCCACTCAAGTTGCTTTATGCATTGAATGCAGTTGCTTGACAGTTATTATTATTTTCTAATTATCTTAAGTTATAAATTATTAACAAGTGTTTAATTCAGTCCAAACAGAGCCAACAAAAAGGGATTTGTACAGTTATGGATTGCAGCAAAACACAAAAACTGTTGAGCTCTTAGTATATGCAAACTTGGAGACCCAGGTTATTTCTCCCTCTTTCAACAGGCAGTCATGAAACTTTCTTGACCTTTTCACCTTTCAANGAAAAGAAAAAGAGTAGGGGCTGGAGGGGGAGGGGGTGTGGAAGTCTGATTATATGTTACGGTAACAGTAATTCTGGCAAAATAATCCTCCTCTTGTTCATGAGTGTCTGCTACTGCGAGCTGCAGGGTAATAAGCTCCCATGACATGCCTGGAGGCTAATGCTGCCCTATGCTATGCTGCTTTTGCTTTTCCTTTTCCTTTTTTATTTCTTCTTCTTCTTTTTTTTTTTTTTTTTTCCCCTTTACATATTTAAACAAAGGCTGATTATCCAAACAAGAATTTGGACTGCATCAACTGGACCAGTTAAATTATAGTTAGTAAAACTTGGCGCCTTCGGAGCTTGGAATGTTACAGTTCCAGCTGGATCCTCATTTGTTAGGCAGCTTTACAAAATCATAAAAGCGGAGATTTGTATCTTTATAGGACAGAGCTTAACTCTTTGAATGCAGAACTAAGTGCTAAATATTGCAGTCACTGCTTAGCCACTCTCTTCCAGGCCAATAAACGTGAGACAGTGGTGGGATCTGTGCTCTACAGGACACACAGGGCGAAGGGAGCTGCTTGGGCAGCACTCAGATAGATGCTGTGGCACTTGCAGGTCATTACTGTAGAATCATGGAATGGTTTGGGTTGGAAGGGACCTTTAAAGGCCATCTAATCCAACCTCTCTGCAGAAAGCAGAGATATCCCCATCAGGTTGTGGAGAGCCCCATCAAATCTGACCCTGAATGGCTCCAGGGATGGTGAGACACTGGCACAGGTTGCCCAGGGAGGTTGTGGCTGCTCCCTCCCAGGAGGTGTTCAAGGCCAGATTGGATGAGGTCTTGAGCAATCTGTTCTAGTGGGAGGTGTCCCTGCCTATGGAGAGGGGTTGGAACTGGCTGAGCTTTGAGCTCCCTTCCAACCTAGACCATTCTATGATTCCATGGTGCCTCCACCACCTCCCTGCTTCTGCATTCCAACACCCTCATAGTAAGGAACTTCCTCCTCGTGTCCAATCTAAATCTACCTGTGGCAGAGCAGGGCACTGCCCCACAGGAGGTTTGAATGAGGTGTGAACTGTGGCAGGGCACACCCAGTCCACTGCCCCACCAGAGGTGTGAATGGGGCAGGAAACGGTCTTCCTCCCTCCCCACCTCTGTCACCGGAGGCTTAGTACAATAGGTGTGAAGTGCCTTCTCCCACCCTCCATGGGCTTGAACAGGGAGGCAACAGATCACCTCAGTATATATATGGCAGCTGGACAGATTGCAGCAGGACTTGCTTGGACTTGCTTGGACTTGCAAGGACTTGCTTAGACCTTCACTGGGACCTGAACACGGACCTGGAGACACGAACCTCGCACGGACTTTGAGACAGTCTCCCATCTGTAAGTAGGGCAAGTTTCATGCCCAAACTTTTCCATTTTTCTGATTTCTCCTGAATTACAAGAAAAGGCATCATTGTGAAGACTTTTCCCGACCGAATTAGAACCCAAATTTAAACTAATCTACACACAGATTGTGGGTGGGGCTTTTGGAAATTATAAAAGCTACATAATTTATAATTTCAGCCTCTTCAATAGCCCACAATCAATACACTACCCTTCCTTAGTTTCAAACTATTGCCTCTTGCCCTATCACCACAAGCCCTTGTGAAAAATCTCTCCCTAGCTTTCCTGTACTGTACCTTTAGGTACTGGCAGGCTGCTCTAAAGTCTCCCCAGAGGCCTCTCTTCTCCAGGCTGCACAGTATAAAAGCATTCGTTAAAGGGTGAAAAAGTTCATTTTCTTTTGTTGTGACACTTTGACCACCATTCAGTATATTTTTGTCTCAGCAGTGACAAACAATAAGGATAAGGTGTAACTGCTGCAGGCAAGGCACTGTGGGAATTAGGAGAACAAGGGGAAGGTATTTGTGAATGGAAGGGCATTGAGTTTCTTGCATTTGAAACTGAGAAGTTAAAGATTCTTAATCAAGATAGACTTTCATATCCATAAGGTGCTGCTTAGTCTGGGAGAAATGATAGCAACAGAAATAAGAAAGACCTAAGGAAAAATGGTGAGTTAATGTTTAGTCTTTTATTACTATTTTAATCAAATGGCTTTACAAGATGACCTTTGAAATCGTAGCTATTTTGGAAAGGAATATTTCACAGAGTCACAGAATTAATGAGGTTTGATGCTGCGAGGGGGCCCTGGATCACAGTGGTTGGTGCAGCACCTCTCAGCTCATGCCAGCTCCACTCTCAGCACAAAACCCAGTGCAAGAGTCAAACACTCAAGTTTTTTTCCATGCTCATGTGTCAAGGGAGAACTTTCCTTAGTGCTCAGGAATTGGGGCAACATTCCTTTTCCATGGATCTCTTGATTCCCTTCTTGGGGACCATCGAGCTGCAGGAGGTAACATTGCAGAAAGAAGAACCCAAACCAGGATGCTAAGGGCAAATGTTTGGATCCAGTCTCCTTTGGATGCATTTTCAGATGGATGTGAGGTCACAAAGGTGTTTTTTCCTCCCAGACAGGTTCTTGCTTTGTGTTCCCTCAGTCATCTTCTTTTCACTCAGTGCTTAGCCATGGGGAAGAAGTAGGGATGCCCTGATTAGTCTTTTACCTGACAATATTTAATTCCAAGCAGCAGCATTTGGTTCCTGGCCAGAAGAAATCCTTCCTTTATTACATCTGCTGTCCTTGTTGGTGGTTTTGTTGGTTTTTTTTTTTTCAGTATTGAACAGACTCATCTTATGCCATAGTGAGATGATTGAAGTAGTGCTTTGCTGATTTAAGGGGCCCTGGTTTACAACCTGGATACAACTGTCTGTAGTGCCTGGAATACCCATCAAGATAATCTCCTTGGTAGTAAAAGAGAGGAGGAAAGGTTAGCTGATCCACTAGGTATTGCAGATGAGATGATCACCCAGCTGTTGACAGAGGGAATCTAAAATTTTAGAACCTGTCTTCAGACACTCTGAACATATTTTCAGCTGCCAAGAAGTAGTCAGTAGGAATGATCCACGGGTAAATGAGAGCAACATGCTGCATCTGCAAGAGACAGGTTCAGCCCAGCAGCTTGGCTTTCCACATCTTTTCTACAGCACTAATTAGGAATCAGCTACCTGGATCAGACTCCAGGTAGCTAACATCATATTCAGAAGTTATTCCCTGACTTGATTTTTCTTCTCTGTGGTCTTATCTATTTCATCCTCTCTTTTTCCATCCTCTGCTGCTCAGTAGATTTATTCCTGCCTCAGCAAGGAGGTGAAGGAGAGGAAGCAGGGCAGGGGTTAGTTGCCATCGCAGAACCTTTCTGATCTACAGTTCCCACCCTCCTCCTTTTTCTTGCATCACAGATTTATTGTGAATTAATCTTCACTTTAACCTTAAGCTAACTGGGATTAAATCACAGAGAAAGAAAAAAGAAAAAAAACCCAGAAAGTTCATGGTGTGTGAGTCAAAGTGAGAAAAGGTCCCCAGTAAAATTTCATCAGCCTTGGGAAAGCAAAAAGAGAATTTCTCATAGAGTATGAGTCGTGTTTGCCACTGGGGAAAGGAAACACTGTCCCTTGTTCTCCTCTGCTGAACTGCAGCTGCTGCAGGACACCACGAGACCATCTCCCTGTTACAGACACTCTCAGGCTGTTTCCTGTGAAGTGTGTTTCCAATCCATCCTGGAAGTCAAAAGATAAAACCTTTCGCCAATCTGCCCGTTCTTTAAGAAAGAAGGGGAAAAATATAGATTTTGAGCTTTTTTTCCCCTCTTTTTTTTTTTTTTCTTCTTTTTTTCTTTGTGCCTGTTGGTGCAGGAGCCATTCTCGGTGCTCCAGATGCACTGTAACAAGTAGAATTATTTTCCATTTCTTTAATTTTAACTAATATTTATGCCTCCTAAAATGATTTCCTTGGCTGTACAAGCGCCACTTACAAACTTGCCTTTTCCTCTGTGTTCTGATTTCTCAGGAATGGTTACTGCCCACACAAAAATAGCTGCAGCCTTCTGAGGCTGAGAGGGATGCAAATGGTTTGGGGTTTGCTTAAATCAGATAGGTCAGTCCAGTTGGGTGAACGGAACAGCAGCCAAGTCTGTTGGTTCTTGGGGGGGTGGGGGGGGTTGCTTGTTTGTTGTTTTAAGCTTAATTGAAGTAGCTTTAGGATGGAAACTCAGTTGAAATGTGTGTATCTGTGATAACTCTGTAATGCAGTTTTTTTCTTGGAGTGGAGGGTTACATAGATGGCAATAGCTGAAAATAATAAGGGAATTCTATTTATGCCACAAGTTCAGAATTCCCATCGCTGGCAGACCTTAATTTACTTCTTCATCTGATTTCTGATGGGAAAAAAAAAAAGATCTAATTGCTTTTGTACTGGAAATAAAGTTGATTGAACTCAGAATTTTTCCAGTGGCTCAGAAGGTTATTTCCCAAGCAAGTGCTCCTTTTACAGGCTGCAGTGGGCTCTGATTTATCTCCTTCTTTCACCAGATAAAAGTTCAGCATTTCGTAAGGAAAGAAAAACCTCTTAATACTGATTTGTATGCAATGCATCAATAGGTGGAAGATCACTTGGCTTCCAGAATTCCATGTGAAATCTCTTCTTACAGACACGATGGCAGTAACAGCTTAGAGATGAAGCTGTGGGACACAGAGATCAGCTAAATATAATTTCTGTGGTTTTCTCTTCCATATAGAGCTCTAATTTCTTTCTAGAACAAGACACTTGAGGACTTCTGCTGCCTGTAGGAACTGTTCAATCAGTGTTAACAAGCAACTTGTCAGGAGCACGCTCTTAGAAATACTCTGAAGTCTCTGAATTGAAAATGTCAGCCATGAAAAACAGGAATTTGCCTTTTTTTTTTTTTTTCACCTTCTGGGGGGTTCTAGAATTTCCATTTGTTTTCAGAAGCTAAAAATAAAGAAATCAAATATTCTTTACTTTTTTTTTTTCTTTTTTTTTTAATTTCACAGAATCGTGGAATTTATTCATTTATTCTGTGTGGTAATTTTCAGCTGACCTGAGCAGTACCTGTCAGTGAGAGGGGAAGTGAGCATAGACCAGCAGCTTTCTCATCCATCACAAACCTATTTAAGATGATCAGTGCAAACAATGTTTTCTTGTGAGATGTCCAACTCCTTCTGGTTTTGGCAATCCAGGAGCTATTTGGAGACTTGCACTGCTGGAGGAAACTTTTGCTTTTTTGTAGCAATCCCAAGTGGAAAGGTTTGAAGCAAGGGTGGGATTCTTTAAACTGCAACCAGGCTGTGCAAACCCCAAAGCTTTATACCAAGAGCAGCGTTTGGGAAGGCTTAGGTGGGTTTTCCTTTCACCAGGATCTCTCCACGGAGCTTGTTTTCCCATCACTTTGGCAGATTCCATTCAGTTATTTCAACCAGGGTGAGTGGATCTGCCCTCAGAAGAGATTTCTGTGAGTAATGGTGCTGGATTTTGTAGACATCAGCACTGAGGAATAAGACCCTGGCTGAAAACGAGTCGAAGCTACACACGTGGCTGAGGTTGGCTTTGCCTTACATGTGGTGGAATTACTTAATTGGTGGAATTACTTAATTCCAGAAACCAGTTGTTTTTGTAATTATGCTAACATTTTTGGCTGCCAAGTTACTTTCAATGTAGCAGGTTTCAACTGATCCAATTAGTAATGAAATTGGTGTAATTAACCTAGCTGTTAATTAAATGTGTGCGCACACACTGGCTCCCGGTCAGTGTTTTGCTTGGTTTGGGATTGGGTGGTTGGTTGGGTTTTTTTTTGCATTATTCTCCTACAGAAAGCAAATTCCTCTCTGTATAATCTTTATTTAAAGTATTTGTGATGGGACAATCTCTGACAGGTTATGGGGGTGGAATAGGGTCTAACTTTCCTGTTTTTCACATTGTTGGATTTGAAGATCTTTTCCAGCCAGGTGATTTTGTGTTTGCTCTCCTGAGGTCCTGGTGTTCAGCTGTGTTTTGTGGAGATGAGCCTGCTGCAAGGGCTGGCCAGCAGATTAGCTAGCACATGAAATGAATTGGCTGCTTGTTGTAATGAGGAACATGGTAAACACTTGACAAGGCTCCCCACAATGTGGCCTGTGGAGTGTTCAGAGAACAGCTTAGCAGCAAGAGTCACCCAAGACTGCAAAACTTAAGCAGTGTCCAGCTGGGCAACTCTCAACTCAGGAGAGACGTGGACTTGCTGGAGCCACAAAGATGATGAGAGGGCTGAAGCACCTCTGCTGTGAAGACAGACTGAAAGAATTTGGGCTGTTGAGCCTGGAGAAGACAAAGTTCCAGGGACCTACAGGAAGGCTGAGGGGGGACTGTACAGAAAGGCTTATAGTGACAGGGTGACAGGCAGTGGTTTGATACCAGGGCAGGGTAGGTTTAAGTTGGACATATGGAAGAAGCTCTTCACAATGAGAGTGGTAAAGTACTGGAACAGGTTGCCCAGAAATGTGGTTTAAGCCCTGTCCCTGGAGATATTCAAGATCAGACTTGATGTGGCCCTGGGCAGGCTGATCTAGTTGGAGGTGTCCCTGCTGACTACAGGGGATTGGCCAAGAGGAACTTTGAGGATCCTTTCCAACCCAATGCAATCCATGAATCTGTGAAGGTAAAACTGCCTTGAAGAAGGTGCAGAAGAACCCCTCGAGCTGAGTGAGGTTCTGTGTGACCTTCGACTCCTGCCTGCAGCGTGATGGAAAATTTCCCTCAGCGCTCTCCTTCCCTGTAGCTGATTAATACAAGATTTCAATGTTCCCAGTCCATTAATCTTCACAAGCACATCTGCATGCTGAACATACTTTTTTTTAAATAACAACAGAAACAAAACAAACAAAAAAAAAATTAGAAATGCTGATAATTTGAAAGATTTAAAAAAAAAAAATATATATATATCTTAAAGAGCAATGATAAGCTGTAGTTTACTTGCACTGTGTGCATCCCAGCCCAGCATGAGAGAGGGGCTTTGTTGTTTCAAATGTTTTCGTTGCATAGGAAGAGAACTTTGGGAAGTGGTTCTCCTCCAAGCACTGAGTGTAATTCCCACTGCAGAACTTCCTGGCCCTGCACTGGATCAAGTCATAATATCTCGCGAGTCAGAAAGGCATTAGGGAGGTGTTGGAGACATCAAGGAGGACTCTGAGTTAATGTTGGGGGTGGAGAAAGTTAATTATCTTGAAAAGAAACTAATAGCAAAGGTGTGCAGGAAGCAAATACTCAGAAAGCAGGCTTGGGGGTTTGAAGAAGGATGCATCTAAAACTGAATAGCTGGAGCCTTGCCTTTCTAGCATGCTTGTTGGGACATCAACAGTGACACCCAGATGATTTTTTTTTTTTTGCCCCTGAAACAGAATCTTACTAAGAGTTCCTCTCATCTGTTGAAACCACAGCTTAGCAAACAGCAAGACCCACAGTTAGTTTTATGATCCTGGATTTGTGTTTATTTTATCAAGTCCTTTTCTGGTAAGGAGATCCCTGGCAAGCATGCCAGGCAGCTCTCTGATCCATTTATCCCAGAAGGACTAAAAGACCTTATTGTGCAGGGCAGAGTCTGCTTCCAGGGAAGGCAAAACCTTGTAGGCTCTGCTAGGCTCTGCAGCACCACGAGGAAATTTGGGGCTTGCAGCTCAGGTGGGATCTTACCACAAAGCCACCTTCCCTCTCAGCAGGCTGGGTGGAGATGCTGCCAGCTATGTGGCCCTGGGCAGGGACCAGGGGCAGCCGTGGTGAGACCAGGGGCAGCCGTCAAGTCTCCAACGGCTGCCACAAATTCCTCCATCCCTCCCTGAGCCAAGCTTTTCCAGCCAGGATAGAAACAAGGCACTGAGAGCAAACTGAGCAGGGAAGGGCTGAAGAATCAGGGAAATTCTCTTTAGCCCTTATTTTCTACTGCAAGTGGCTGCATTCTAGCTTCATTTTAGTAAACCAACTGATTCTCTGGACCTGAGTGGGCTTTTATAGCAAAGAGATCTTGTAAAGAAGTTGTTTGGAATGGAGTTTGCCTTAGACTGAGCCCATTTGCCAGCCTAATATCAGGAATGGTCTACAGTGGTGGTAGCTTAAGGAAAGGGGGACCAGGGTTGGGGGGGGGGAAGAAGACCTAATAAAAATAGCTGAGCTCATTCAACAGTTATCAAGAAACAGATACTGCAGTTTTATAACAGAGAGCACTAAAGGTATATGCACTCTTAAAAGGCAATTAAAATGTATACTCCAGAAACTATAAAACATTTTCTTTTCATCTGGAACATGGAGGGCAGATTACAACACATTAATAACGTTTTGTTTAGAGTTCAGTTTCTGATGGCTTCCAAATGCAGTCTGTGTAGATTAACCAGAAGGAGCCCAGTTCCCTTTTTTTTTTTTTTTTAAGAGAGCTTGTAAAGAAAAGCAATGT